>ML276261.1:632-76445 GCA_005239495.1 Nicotiana undulata | reverse complement strand
TCGGCTAGCCTAGTTCCACGATAGGCTCCATCACGGCCTGTTAGGATTTGGGGTCGTGACAGTCCAACTTTGTTTTATCCGACACTTTAGATCTGAAAATTGACTTGTTTCATTTTCAGAAACAACTCTTGTCCATTAACCATGTCCTGGACACATTTTCTAACAGAATCTTTCGAATCCAATTAAGAAAATCATCTTGGAAAAGTTCTGACTTTGTGCGTACAAGTCTATCAGTTATGTCCTACGTAGAAAAGGAACATATCTTTGCACCAAGAATTAATGAGAGAAGCCAAAAAAGGTAAAGCCTCTAGGTACAAATGACATAGAAATGGAAGCAACAGATGTGATCTCTAAATATTCAAGCGCAGGGCTGAAACTACAACCACCAGCACCATCAAAAAAGTGTAAAGGTGAGTCTTTTTAAGTATTTATAGTTGAGATTGTCTTCTTTTCTCCGACTTCTATATGATTATAATATAATGTAGTTCGATTGGCCTTTTTGGGGATCTTTTGCGATTGTAAAAGAAACTCTTCTTTGGGCTCTTACATGAATGGTACAGTCTCACCCCCCCTTCCCTACAAAGGAATTTTGTCGTGGTGGTGGTGTTGCTGGTTGTGAAAGTTTTTGGCCGCCTCAATATTCTACAAATACAGGTAAAGCATGCACCATTCTTTTAAAGTCACTTCAAACAAACTTTGTTTCTGTTCCATCTTGAGCTTAAGTCGTTGCTTCATTTTCCAAGTTCCAACTCATCCTATATTCTAGAAGCCTACAATGTCTAATACTAAAGCTGCATAACTCATTTCGCATTCTTTGGGAAGCTTATGCTTGGCTACTTGGCATTTACCTTCTTCTAATGAAAGTTGAACTAACCTATGCTGGGAACGAGTAGTTTTAGTATCGAGAATCTTTGTTATGTTTTTAACGAAGTTGTCATAATTTGTTGGGGAGGTTGATATTGATGTGTATTCTTGCAAATCTACTTAATTTGGGTAAATGGACAGTGAAGCTACGAGTATCATGAGTCCATCGCATGTTTAAACTGCTGATTGAAATGTTGCATACGTTAGCCACTGGTGAGAAACGAGAAGTAATCCCTCCTGTACACACACGGACACTGAAGTTTAAGATATAGGGAGATAGTTGAATACCATATTTACAGATTTAGTTAAGTTTTTGCATATGTTATTATTAATACTACAGTACTTTGTAGAGGAACTTAAGTTCTATACACTAATTGTACTGCAGAAATATAAATTACATGTAATATCTTATGATACATACTATATTTGTCATTCTATTTTATCACTCACTAATATCTATTTTTGCACTATACTCAATTTTCTTTTCTTTTCTTCATTGGAGTTTATCTGCTTTCTCCACAGGTGCCGCAAAATCTCCCTATGTTTTGGTTTTTAGACTGGAAAAAATAGGCTACTAAGGTTGAGAGCGTACCTCCATCACATATTGTACTGAAGATACAAACTATATATGTACTCTTTTGGTTTGGTTACTAAGGTTGGGAGCATACCTCCACCACATACTGTATTAAAGATACAAACTATATATTTACTCTTTTGGTGTATGGTGCATTACTAATATTTAAATGTGGATGGTTTCACTAGACAATGTACTTATGGTATATATAACAGAATGTTGTTAAGCACTTGATCTAAGTGTACTTATGGTATATAAAATGATGCTAAATTTGGCTACAATTATCAGTTTATCCTGCCCTATTCTTTTTGTGATCTTTAAATATTGTGGTGATTGCTTTTCCATATCTAAGTTTTGAAGAACATGAAGATGACCGGCTAAAGAGTAAACAAATCATTATGCACACATCTGTTAAATTTAGCCATTCCCATGCTAGGCCCGTGCTCAAGCACGAGCTTCACTTTCTAGTAACATTAAAGAAGGAAAAGAAATATTTTTTATAATTTTGTCTATAACATGCAGAAAATATTTAAACGTTCAAATATTGTTGTAGGTGTATAATAACCATTAAATATAAAAACCTAAAAAAGTCGGAACAAACAATGATGTTATAGAGATGTTTGATTGTATTATCACTTTGTTCTCTCAGCTATTGGCAAATTCTAATTTTAGGACCTTTCATTAATTAATATACATATTTTTATTTTTTATGTAGGAAATATATTATATTTGAATATTTATTACCCTCAATTACAGAGTAATTAATAATACAAGTTTAAAATAATATATGAGTAATTAATAGTAAAATAATTCTGAAAATTTGTGAATATTCACAACAAAAGTGCACATTTCTTGAAAACCCTTGCATTGGTAAAATATGAAGCTAGCGTTTGGCCATAGATTTTCAAATTTGTTTTGGAAAATCTGATTTAGGTGAAGTTTGGTTTGAAGATGAAAATGTGTACATACGTTTTCAAAACATATTTCCCAACTTTATTTTGGAAAAACATGTATAAAATTCCTAAGAAGATTTTGGCCCAAAATTAGCAATTAGGGTGATTTTGGGATTTGAAGTTTGAAATTTGGGATTTTGCCAAAATTTGGACAAAATTTATGGCCAAACATGAGTTTGCCAAATAAATTCCAAATTTATTTTGACAAAACTCATGACCAAACGATCCGAAGACTTCTGCTTCAGTATTATCCCTTCCATTCAGCAATCACTGAAACAAGTATATATGGTGAAACATGTCACAGTTTTCCCTCTTTTTTTCTTTTATGCAAATCCGCATTTTGGGTATGTTTCAGCCAATTATTCCTTGAATCAAATCAATTCGGGATTGAGGTATAGTTGTTGCTATTGTTTACATTTCTAGAGATATTTTTGGGATTACAGATTGCCTTGAAAGAAGACACAATTTGCTCAACTTGCATTGCAGCAACAACAACAACCCAGTGTAATACCACAAGTGGGGTCTGAGGAGGGTAGGATGTACAAAGCCTTACCCCTACCCTACAAGGGCAAAAAAATTATTTCCGATAGACACTCGGCTAAAGAAATAAATTATCTTTAACAGCTAGGGAAAATCATCCTATAAAGATTTAGTCCAATGTCTGTACATCCTATAATTTGAGCTCATTTTTAGAATGAAATACCATCATTGTTTTTAACGATATAATTCTGGAATAAGTTGTAAATAGCTAGTGAACTTTAAGTTTTACAGATGTAAAAGAGCACACATTTATGGAATATTTCTTCCTTACAGAACATGATGATAAAATGTCTTTGTATGTTAGAATAATGTATTTGGAACATCACTCTATGCATTCTTAAGTCTCACTAGCATCTTTTCCTTGATAAGTCTTCTCATTATTTTTCCTGAAGGAGATTTTGGAATACTATCCACAAACTGCACCACTCTCACTCGTTTGTATTGTGCAACAGTTGATGCAATGTAGTTGATAATGTCCTCTTCGTTTTCTTTTGCTTTTGAGTTCAAGACTACCCATGCCGCTGGTATCTCTCCTGCTTCTTCATCTGGCAGCCTACAGTTAGACTATCCATCCGTTATTCCTGAAAATTTAACCATTTTAAACCTTAATTCAACTAATTGATTTTACTTACCCAACTACTGCAGCATCTTCTACTGAAGGATGTGTGAGAAGGATTCCCTCTAACTCAGCTGGAGCAACCTGTTAAACCAGCAAGGAGGTCCAAAAACAGAACAAAGATAAGAAAGAATTCTAGATTCAGCGTAGTAAATTTGGTCAAGTGTTTAATATAGGTCAATCTGCTCTCCTCTAAAGCTCATGGTTAGTGTTATCCTCACTTGGAATCCCTTGTACTTGATAAGCTCTTTGATACGATCGACTAGGAAGATATCTCCATCATCGTCGATGTAGCCAATGTCACCAGTGTGAAGCCAACCATCCTTATCAATTGTAAGGCAAGTCTCAAATTCATTTTTGTAGTAACCTGAAAAGTTTTCACATCAAAGGGTTAAATTCCATATATCTACAAATGCCTACTAGAAAAAAAGGGTGTTTAAGGGAAAAGTTATGGTCAATTACCCTTCATAACACATTGGCTTTTGACACATATCTCGCCTGGTGTGTTTTTGGGGAGAGATCTACCGGTATCAGGATCAACAAACTTTACCTCCAAATTAGGTAGAATAAAACCAACAGAATTTCTTTTAGCAGTATGTTGGTCACTATGAGAAAGAGTAATGCAGCTGTGCTCAGTCATCCCGTACGCCTAGCAGTTGAATAAAACAACAGAACAAAACTTGTCAAAAATAACATTGGCCTGAAAAATATGTTGACATTAGGAGAAACATTGTAAGTTTCTAGTGGATGTTCACCTCTTGGACCTGAACATCGGGAAATTTCTTTTCAAATTCATTAAGAATCTCAGGGGCAAGTGGGGCTGCGGCTGTCATAATGGATCTAAGCTTAAGCTTGTTGAGATCAAATTCATCCACAATAGGATTCTTAACAAGTGCCAAAATGATAGGTGGCACAATTGGTGCAAATGTGACTTCATGTGTAATGAGTGCATTTAGGAATGCCCTCAGTTCGTACCTACGCATGACTACCACTTTCCCTTTATTTCTAATGGTTGCACAACAGATTCCAGTTATCCCATAAATGTGAAAGAATGGTATCAAACCCAGTGTTGTAACTTGGCCTATCATTTCTGGGCTAACACTGAAGAGTGTAGAGCAGAGATTTGCCACCAGATTTCTATGGGTTAACATCACTCCCTTAGACAGCCCCGTAGTGCCTGATGAGAAGGGCAATGCACATAAATCATTTTGCTGCACCATTTCATCTTCTTGGTTTGTTATGTGATCAGTTCTGGAACTGGCACGCTCTGCAGCTTCGAGCAATTCATCCCAATGAATTGTTCCTTCTACATGTTCTTCACCTAGTATTATTACTGGCAGCCCACAATCTTTAACCTGCAATCATAAAACCATTACTTGTAGATTTATTATCAAGGATTTTAACTTATATTATATATACTAACAGTATAAAAGAACTTTCCCACTATCCGCGTATTTTAACCTCTTTTAGAAGGTTACGTGCCTTATTTTTCAGGTTACTAATCCCACTTATTATGGACAGTTATTTATAGTTATTTGTTCATGACATTAGGTGGGAGACTAACCTTTTTTTTATCATAACAAGAAGTTTGATCTCACTGAGTTGAAGGTATACTTACCTTGTGATAGGTTGGTAGATCAGAGACAATAAGCTTGCCATCAGCAGATTCAACTTGTTTCATAATTTCAGATGAATGAGCTGCTGGATTTGCACCGGAGAAGACACCACCAGCAGCCATGATTCCGAGAGCGACAATAGCATATTCTGGTACATTTGGGAGGACAACAACCACGACCCGTCCTTTCCTTAAGCCAAGGGATCTCAAGGCCTTGGCAAACCTTCTTATGTCTCTTGCGACTTGGCCATAAGTGTAGCCTTTGCCAGTGGTAGCATCCACAAATGCCAGTTTGTCAGAGTATAACTCTACATTGTGAAGCACAAAATCCGGGAGGGTCACATTGTCCGGTACTTCCACCGGAGGATACCTACTCCGGAAGATGTGCTCACATTCTTGCTGCTGTGAGCTTTCTACTGCATGAGTTCCCATTGTCAGTACAATGCCTGATCTTAGCTCCCCAAGCTAATTTATAAGTGGAAATTTGGTTACCTTGTTAAGTAGTAGCACCAGTTATCTCCATCAAGAAAATGAAATGTGCATGCATGGAGGTTAGATAAAAGGTAGATAAGGTAACTGGTAAGAATTTGTTGAATCATTCCACTCTGCAACACGGTCTCTCACCTGAGTTCACTGTTCCTCTAACTGGCCTTCATTTGTTCAAGAGTTAATATGTTATTCTGGAATCTGACACTTGATTTTTGAACATATAGTAGACTGAGTTCATTTAAGGTTTTCATTTGAAAGGTTATTTTCTATGTTGCATCTGAATTTTTCCACTTCCTTTTGACAAGTCCAGTCGGCGAGCAAAAATGAGTAGAAAAGTTGAAATAAATTTACCTCCTTGAAAAATACAGCTTACTTTTTTTTTCTATCTAACGTCACACTGGCTTCAACAAGTTAACTGTTCCCTTCTATGAAGTAGGCACTATATATCAACAGCCGAATTTTCAATAACAAATGTTTATCATTGCGTTCACAGTAGTATTAATTTGTTGGGTCTGGTGTAGGCTGTGCTTTCGATATTAAGGCCTCGTTTGTCCGTAATTTTTTTTAAAGGAAATGTATGTCATAAAATTATACAAGTTTTTGAAAATTTTCGAAAATGAGCTTTTTTACATGTCCAAACATAATTTCAAATATCATTTTTCAACTTAACTCCAATACCATTTTTTTTACTATTTTTTTTTCAAAAATTATAATTTTTATGACCAAATGCCTACTCGGCGTTTTGACTTGTATACTGGTTTCAGATTTGCTATCGGAAACCTTTCATTTCATTTTCTTAACATTGTTTGCAAGTTTAATACATTTTAGAGGCTTTCTTGACTGAAATAATGAATTACTAACTGTATTTACAGCTAAATTCTATTTCGCATAAGAACAAAAAGATAATGGGGCAAAACAGTTGAAGCTGAAAGCTAGCTGCTAGACTTTTTGGACCAGCAAACACCATCCCCCCTACTACTTTTCTTTTTAATACAGAATCAAAATGAAAACAACATTCTCACGTTTATATTAAACAAGAATTGCCAAGATATTCTGGCAGCTTCTGTATGAAGGCGGTCACACGGTCAATTTCCTGCAGAACCCCCCCCCCCCCCCCCCCCCCCCAAAAGAACAAACTGCATGGTCCGCACATGTACAAACCTTAATCATATCAAACACAACTTGGATTGCAACCTTGCATCTTTAAGGAATATGAAAACAGAACGTTGACAACCAAATTATTGAATATAGGCTGCTTATTTTTATAGGAAAGAAACTAGAAAATCATTACAAAACCAGAAAGAATGCAAGAAGAATAATTAGAAAAGCAAGACCTATATATTCGAGAAGGGAGTGGTTGCACGAGGTGGGTAAAATTGTGATGCATACAACTCCAAAAACAAAGAATGACCTAATAACGGAGCATGTAGGTCCTGCGCCTGAACCAGTTATAATCAGGTAGAGTCTGAATAGGACCCACAGCGGATATAGCAACATCCTGCCAAAAGGAAGAAATGAAATACAAATTGGTTAACACTCAAAATAGGAACCAAAATTTTGAGTAACAAGATACGTAAATAGTAATGGGCTCCGAGGCCACAATAATTTTTTGAATCCCCCACCTGGTCAAATATAAATCTGTTTGCAACCCTTTTGATGGCGCTGGCATCTACAGCATCAATCCTTGCAAACAGCTCCGGGACCGGAATCCTTCTACCATATGTGAGTAGCTGCAAGCAGTGGAAATAAAAAAGCGAAATGAAATTGGTACAATCATATTAGAAAGCACTACTGTAAAAGCAGTTTTTCCAAAAACAAAAAGATCAAAGAAGCAATAAGGTCCATGGGATTTGAATCGGAAAGCAAGAAGTGAAACCCACACTTCTATAAAGTGAAGCGCACCATTCACGAAAAATAAGAAGTACAACACATGAATTCAGTATCATAATAATAAAATTTCAAATTAAATAACTATATCAGCATACAATTTACAATAATGTTGATATTAATCCAACTCAAAGTTGAGATTCAAGGGATCGACCGTTTCTCGTTGGAATTACTCTGATCACCATAAGTGTCTTTATCCCCGTGAAGCGCTGACCTCTCTTCCAAGAAGATCTTGTTTGACAACATCTCCAAACCCCATTTGCAAAATGGATTAAACTTAGACAAAATACATTGATTCTTTTTCGTTCTCAACCCAAAGCTTCTCTGAGGTTCTTCTTCAATCAACTTTTTTTTGGTTTGGGGGGGGTGAAGAAATTGGGAAAGCTATCTTCTCTGCTTGAGAGCAGACAATGCAGTATAATACACACCATAGAAAACATAGTCCTATACTTGATAACGCATCCAAACTTGTCAACATCAACTTTCCTAACTCAACTTGAGCACAGGGAGTCTGTTTAAGAGCTTTTTAATAACCAAGAAAGATTTTAAGGCCATTAGCACCGGGTTGAAACTCAATGGATAATTTTAAGGCCCTTTACCCTTCTCCACTTAAATAGCAAGCTTCTGTCAACAGCAAGGTTTAAAGTGATGCACGAGCCTAACACGCGTTGCGCTCTTTACCACTGGGGCTGTTTAAGAGCTATTCTTACCACCAACCAGCTGGTACCAAGACCTTTCACCCTTCATTTTGATCTTATATTTTCCAGATGCTAAGCATGCACAAATAAAACATCATGACACTTGTAATAATGACATCAACATCATTTCATAGCCCCAAATAATCCTCTTGCACGAGGATAAATCAGCCTAGTTACTCAATGTGCCACGAGACCATCTTGTTTTCTTCTTTTTTCGTTTCACCCAAAGCCACCTTAATACTCTGCTTCTTACTGCTTCATTCCACCACTCAGCCACTACCTACCCATTTTTGAGCATGGCCTTTAGTGGCTGATATTGCTACTGCACATTATTACATTTTGTGGCAGCAACATATTGGCAGTAGAAGTAATAGCTTTGAAGAGGATGTTTCCAACATTGTAGAATCAGACCTTCAGAATCTATATGCAATAATGGGACCAATCTGTTGCCATCATATGTAGTGGCAATGACATTAGTAGAACTTTGGCACGGTTCAACTAAAACTTCTCCAATGCATGTAGGGTAGTGGCAATGAAATTAGTAGTGCTGTGGTACAGTTCAACTAAAATTGGTCAAAGGGTAATAAAATTATGTTAAGGGTTTAGGAGCATAGATCGACTGAAGAACATGAAGCAGTTCAGTATTTTATTATGCGCATCTATGGAGTACATACAATCATGGCACGACACACTACTACACCCACAAGACTTGATGTCAGAATTGTACCTGACGTCCAATGTCTTCGGCAACAGGACTAGTTCCATCAATGTGAAGCATGAGAGAAGATTTCAACTGCAAACCGAAATTGGTGAGTGGAGAAACAAAAAAAAACAGGGAAAATAGACAATTACCCCTGACCATTAAATAATAAATAAACCTACCTGATTGCAAGCGCGGGTGACATCATCATCCGAAGCTCGGTAGCACAATTTGACTATCTCTTGCATAATGCAGTAGGACAAATCACTCAAACAATCAGGCTGCAAATTAAGATTTCAATTGACATAAAACTGGTGTTACTCACAACCATATGCCAGTCAAAAGGATAAAGAAATATTAATTGCTTCTTTTAAAAGAGTAAATAATTAAATTGCTCAATTCTTGCAATCCACAATATCTCAAAAGAATCAAAGCTTTAGTACAACATAGCCTAACATTCAATGTTAGAAGATATGAATTTGCATTAATCCAAAGCATGACCAGTCGATGATAGAAGAAGAATGACTTCACGTCCACGTTCGACATATACAACCAATAATAATGCTAAGAAGGCATTTTAAGCATATTCAAGAATCCAAATTGCATTTTGATCTCAGTCAATTTAGAACACATCTGGAGGATATAATAGAAGGTAAATTTGAATATCTAGACACACGATGCAAGACCGGGCATAAAACCCTTTTACACTCTAAAACACCAAGCAGGCAATCAAGCACTTGCATTTATTGCAGCTCTTCCGCATGAAAACAGCTCAACCCCTCAACCCCACCCCAGGAAAAAAAATAACGCACGCATCCACACCAAACTTATGTGACAAAAGAAAATGCAAGGAAATAAGAAAACATATCATCACACCACATTCTATTCAAGAAATGGAAGACGAAGTGATGAAAATCCTCACCTTTGCAACAGCATAGACACCAAACAGACCAGTATCTTTATAGTTGGTGTTAAAAGCCATCATGCTCTCTGCTAGTTCATTAATGGCAACCTTTTGGGCAAGCCCGGAACTGCAAAAAATTAGGAGCCCTATCAGGAAACAAGAGACAAACAATTGCCTTGCTCATGCTTGCAAGCACATAGATATTGCACTAAACTAGATAAAAAACAACTCACCCCATGTGCTTCCCTCCTCCAGCATTCTTATTCCAAGTGCCCAGCATCGATTGCATAACCATCAGCGGAATGGTATCCGGATCAGTCCATGGTGCCCCTTGAAAAGCCACAGCAAATTGCGCCAATGGAATGTCATCGTCAATTACCCTAACCTGATTTTAGTAAAATGATCAGCATGAAAACCATATTCTTGGGGAAAAGCACCATGAAGTAGGCATACCTCTGAGCCAGTAAAAATTGCTGGTTCTCTGGCAACCAACTCCGAGGCTGTAGTTGGATCGGTTGAAAGCTTAGTAAATTGTTTCTTAACTTGATCAACAAATTCTTCATGTTTAACAGGCCCAGTAGCTACAATTACCTATTTTAATGCCCACGAAGAAGGCTGAGAGTTTAGACAATAGAAAGCAGATGATAATGTTAAAACAATCAAGTTTCTGCTAACAAGCGAGCAGACTTGGACAAGGAACATGAAATCATTTCCAAAATACCATTCTAGGAGCAGTATAATGTGTTGATATGTAGTCCTTTAGATGACTTCTGGTGATTGTCTTTATATTCTGGGCAGGTCCGAGAATAGTCCTACCCAAAGGTGAGTACTGAAATGCAGTTGAATGCAAATGGTCAAAGATGACTTCCTCTGTTTGACCTTCAACCTGCAAACAGACAAGATAAGACACGACTACAGAAAGCAAGATACACTTAAGCTCTAGTATGTAGAGGCTTCTTGCATCACGAAAGCTACCTTCACACAAGCCACAGCTGCAGTAAACTATATAGAACAAAGGAAATGGCAAAATGTTGAGACTAAACAACAGGACAACAAACGGAAAAACTCTCAATAACTGCTCAATCAAACTAGTTATTCAAAAAGATACTCGGTGGCTATTACTGCATGGAATCAACAAGTGCAAGCGCCTTATGCACTACAATCCTTACAAAATAGAAGGTACTAAATCATTTTTAGATCTACTTGTCTATGCCTGTAGTGGTACACTAAATGGACTATATCCTTGCATAAACCTGACGAAACAAGAGATAATTTTTTTAAAAGGAGAAACAACGGACATACGAGACAAAGGTAGAACCTACAAGCATCCAGCAACTCGACAAAAATTGGTTATCTTGAACTTCTGTACAGGAAACTCGGCTTGTGTGTGTTACTTCCCCTATGTGAGCTCACACTACAGGTTGCATAATTGGTTATCTTGAATTTTAGAACAGGAAACTTGGCTTGTCTGAGTTTCTTATCCTATGTGAGCTCACAATGCAGGTTGAGCTACATCAGTGTAAAACTAGTCAATTTATGACTAAATATGCCTATTAGTTGTACTCTAGAAGAGGATATCTTAATTTTAATGACCAGATTGCCCAGGTAAACTACAAGTGCAGCAGAGACAAGTAAAATACTACTTATAATATAGGGTACGTGCAGCTCATCAACAAGAAAAAAAGTAAACTTTATATTCAGAATTCAAAGAATAGAGAAAATTTGACCTCCTCCATCTCCCTAAGGATGACATCACGTTCACGTTCAATTTTTTTCTCTTCAAACTTGGAATTCTGAAGTATATCAGCCAAAATATCCAAAGCTACAGGCACATCCTTATCCAAAACCTTAGCATAATACGCAGTTTGCTCTCTAGAAGTATAAGCATTCAAATGCCCACCCATATTCTCAATCTCCTCCTCCATTTCCCATGACGTCCGCTTTTCAGTCCCCTTAAAAATCATATGCTCAAGAAAATGGGCTGTTCCATTAGTCTCATCAGTCTCAAAACGTGACCCTGCATCAATGAATACACCTACAGTGGCTGTCTTGGCAGCAAGATTTGTCTCAGTAGCCACGCGCAGGCCTGATGGAAGTGTGGTCACGCGCGTATCAGGGAAGCTGAGGATTGGTGTGTGGTCGGTTAAGGTTGGGTGAGGGGAGTTGTACTGGAGGAATCGTGAATCGGGATTCTCGAGCCGTTTGATTTTATGCTTAACATCTTCGGCTAATCGGTCGTAGATCATTGCATCTGGAGGAGGTGGACCGGTGGCCGGAGCGGTGGAGGATGTGGCGGCGACGGCGGATGAAGATGTAGAGAGACGTCGGAGTGATTGGCATGTGGTGAGGTTTCGGGACCGGCGGGCTAGGGTTAAGAGCTGCCGGATCGTCATGGCTGTGGCTTCTGAATTCGGCTAGGGTTTGTCCGGTTCCTATACAAGGGGGGAAAAGATGGAAAATGGGAACGAAGCTCAAGAAAACCAGGCTCTGCTGATTCCGCTTAAGACCAAAGAGGCACACGCTTGTCGACTAAGAAGAGTTACGACATCGTTCCACGTATGTTGTGGTTGCTTTTCTTATGGACTTCACGCACGATTCCGTAAGCTAGGCCCATTTGAATTTTTCAGGAATAAGCCCGTTATATTCGGGAATGGCCCAATAAGTACTACGAACCATTCCCAGGCGAAGTGCACAAATAAACAATTTTGTCATGGTGTGACAGTGTATTCACATAATTGGCAGAAAATAGCCTTAATTATAGATATTGGCACCAAATAGCTCATAAATATAACAACAATAACATTTATATCAAAATGTATATTACAACTTTATTTTTCTTTTTTTATATATAAAAATATATATTAAATTATTATTTTCCTTCTTTATTATCTAAAATATAAAATGATATAGAATTATTTAAAATTTATTTTTATCTCTAAATCAATGTATATCATAAAAAAAATGATTGTATTATTTATATATCATAGTTTATAACACATCAAATAATGTGTATACCAAATAGAGATATTACAAGTTTATTTTATTCTTAGTGTACATCAAAATATATAAAAACTATTTTTGTATATCAAAATGTAAATAAAAGGCATTTTTTTCTTTTTATATTTCAGTGTATATGGTTTCTTGTGGATATACCCTAATATGCTTGCTAGAGATATACTGATATACAAAATGAATAAGATATAATATTTGTATATCATCGTGTATAACATATTAATAATGTGTATAACGACAAATATATTTAAAATTTTATTTTTGTATAACATATTTTATATTGAAAACTCAAGTTCAAGATGATTCCACACGTGTATACCCTATTGTATCCCATGTATATCTCTATGTAAATCAATGATATATCATGTGTAGTTGTGTATATCCATGAAAATTTGTGTTATATATACGATATACAATGTGATATACATGGGCGTCCATAAATAATTATGTTGTATACACGATATACAAACTGATATATACAGATGTCCTATCTGGATATACACTGATGTATATGATATACAACGTGATATACACATATCGCAGTTGGATTTTTAGGTCTGATTTTTTACCTGAAACTAGTCTAATACACTTATAATATTGCTCAAATTTTATATATAGCCTCGTTTAGGTATTTTTAACAAATTTCATTAACACCCACTCGTTCAATCCAACCCAAAAAAAATGAGAGAAGAAAAACAAAGTTGAAATATATTTTTTCTTTCTTAGTTTTTGCTTCTGATTTCTCTGTTGTGAAATCAACCTTATCTTTTCATCCCCCTGATCTTTTTTGCATTATTGGCAAGAATTTTTCTAAATTATGAGAGCGAAAGAGAAGATGTAGAAGAAGAAATAGAATGAGAGAAAGGAAGGGGAAGCCAAAATAAGCGAGTGGATCTTTTTTAGAGAGAATATATAAGAGAGTAATTTTTTACGATTTGGCTATATAATGCCAATTGTTTAGGGATATCTTTGCCAAACCTAATGTAAGGCTAAAAAAATTGCAAATTCTTGTTATGTGTTGTTATAGGATGCCAATTAGTTTATAAATTTTTGCAAGTTTACTTACTTTGGAAAAACTCTAGATATGCAGTGTCTGAAATTAGTCTTGGCAAAGCCATTCAAATATTACGTGGCTGAAGTTTAGCCATTGTTTCGCTTTTTTTTTTCCAACACAACTGGGTAGCTTCTATTAAACCACAATATCAATCAACATTATATAAGAAGTATATGCTTCATTGACAACCCAAACAGGAAAGTTTTCATACCATGAAACCTCATTACCTAAATTCATAGCAAACTTAGCTAACTTTTGACTACAAGTATTGTACGTCCTACTTATCTAGGTGATGTCTAATGTGTCACACATCTTCACAAACTACATTTACATCCCATGAGGTAACTGTATGGGTCAAAATCAGATTGAGTATTATGTCATGCAGAGAAGGATGTTATGAACAACTCGCAAACCACTATGCGTGGTGTTGTCGAGGTCGACCAATAAGCAAATGAACCGAACAACCTAACGACCAATCACTGTCGAGGTCGAGTAGCAAAGTTATGAATAACGTCTAGTTTTGTACTAGTATCCTCGGAGGGAATATTCTCTTTGATTGTATTTTAGGGTTCTTCGGGAATATCCCACATAAATAGAAGGAAAGATGAGGGAAAAGGCAGGTAATATTCTATATGATAAGAACACTTCCAAAAGATAAGCTCTCTACATAAATACAAAGAACTACTTTTGCAAGAGATTCGACCTTTTTTGAATTGTTTATTGTCATTTCCACCAGATCCGAGAAAGTGCACAATATTCTCTTGTATTCTTGTCATTCTTCGTTGTTATAGAAAGGAATCATTCACCTTATTCAATATTGGTGAATCTTCCTCCTTATTTATATTTATTGTCATTTAATGTTATTTAACACTTGATGTTTCTCGCATATTATCATATTTTGACACATATACTGCTAACACTTTAATTCGGTTCCATTATTGCTCACGCTTTTCACACAGCCAATCCTAGATATGAGGTTATTAGCTTTAATTAGGATTAACTCTTTTCAATAACCGATTGATTATTTTAACCAAAGATTATCGTTTTTTTGTCAAATAATTTGGCATCGTCTATGGGGATATCCTAGTCAAAGTCTTAGTGTCTTTCAGATCTAAAAAAAAAAAAACTTGTCTTTTCTAGCGTGCATAGTTTAACATGGTAGGTAATGGAAAGGAAATAATGAAAGCAGTAGTCGGTCTTACTACCAAACTCCTAAACACCATCAACGAGGTCACTAGAATAGACGATGAGAACGTGACGCCAAATGCCTCCCCCCACCCCCCAGGTAGAGTGGTTCACCCCTCTCTCATGGCAACATCACAACCTCACACGGTAAAGGGGCATCTACGTCCACAACAGAAGAGGCACCACCAGCAGTGAAAAACATGTTCGAGGTATGGTTAACAAACACTCTGACCAACGTACTCGACAAACCCTCCCAAAGGACGAAGGAAGAAGAAGCGAGAGTTTGCGTCGCACCAGCGACAGATGAGCAACACATCCCTCCCCTTATAAAAAGTATTGCTCACAACGTTAATGATGCAGGTACCGCACCCTCACATTTATTTTGATAAAGATGGGGGAGATGGAAACAAGAACAAAATGCTCTACAAATGAATGAGCATTACGAAAGGGTGGACAAAATACCAGGTGCCCCAAAACTCCTATTAAAACGAGACGCCAGTCGGTTCGTTGAGCAACCGTACAGTGATGAAGCTGCACCACACGCCATACCTAAAACCTTCAAAATGTCATTGTACTTGAAAATATATGACGATACGACGGGCCCTGAGGCTCATGTGACCTACTATGTCACCGCAGTGAAATGCAACAACCTCCCCAAAGAACAAGTGTCTTCCATATTGCTGAAGAAGTTTGGTGAAACCCTCACCGGGGGAGCATTAACTTGGTACTCACAGTTACCTGCACGTTTCATAGAGACGTTCGAGGAGATGGCCAACAAGTTTGTCACTGCCCATGCCGGGCTAAGAAAGCAGAAGCGAGGGTGAATGACATATTTTCCATTAAACAATCACCCGACGAAGGACCGAGTGATTTCCTCTCCCAATTCAACCGTGTGAGAATGACTCTTCCAAATGTATCAGAGGGGATGGTTGTAGCGACTTTCTAGAACGGGTTAAATAGGAGCGGTTCGAGGGCGACCATAAAATTACTAAGTGACTCATGAAATACCCCCTAACCACTTGGGACGAGATACACAATGCCTACTGTGCCAAAGTACGAGCTGACGAGGACGACCTCAACGGCTGACCTCGATCCAAATGGAGTCGAGGAAAGATCGGAGAAATGCTAACATAAGGGAGAATGCATGCCCACGCCCCAACCGTGAAAGGCACCAACCGTATGTCAAAGTCGCTGTCATATTGTCTCCCTGTCACGTCGATGGCCCATCCAGGCCACATTCAGGGACTCACCAAAGCGAAAGAGGTATTCCTCTACTACATCTACTCAAAATTTCTGTGTTTCTCTTTCAGAAATAGTCTACGCCTAGGAGAAGCTCAACCCAAAAGTGAGGTGGCCGCAGACGATGAAGCTCGACCCAAACACCAAAAAGTCAAATTCCCTGTACGAACTCCACTAGGAACGGGGCCACAAAGCCGAAGACTGCATCGCCTTAAGGCAAGAAATCGTGAATATACCTCACCAAGGACATTTGAAAGAACCTTTGAGTGACTGAGGAAGGGCGAACTTCGCTCTAGGACGCGAACAACATCAGAGTCCACCAAAACCACCCTCCCAGCTCGTACCATCCAAATGATCATTGGAGGAGGAGGCGATGCATCGGTCAACATCGTAAAATTCACGACTACCCACAAGCTGAAACGGTAAATCACTCTTGAACGGCATGACAACCTCGAAGAAAGTATCATCTTCGACGAGTCGGGTACCTACTGTTTGATCTTTCCTCACTATAACGCCCTTGTTATTACTTTACGCATTTTAGATACTATCGTAAAATGTATTATGGTCGACGACGGGAGTGGCACGTGCATTATCCACCCTCGAGTTATTGCATAAATGAAGCTCAAGGATAGGATAGTGCCACATTGCATTAAACTGACGGGTTTTAACAATGCAGTTGAGCAGACATCCAGAGAAATCACGCTTCCTGTCCTGGCCGGCGGTGTTACTTTGGAAACCACGTTCCACATTATGGATCAAGATACGATGTACAACTCCATCATAGGTCGGCCTTGGATACACGCCATGAAGGCTATCCCTTCCAGTTTATGTCACGTCATCAAATTTCCCACCCCGTGGGGAGTATTCAGCATATGTGGCGAACAATGCACTACCCGAGAATGCTACTGCATCGTCCAAGACTGCACATACACCCAACATTGAAGGAAAAAGTCGAAGAGGCATAGCAATTAACACGGTCGAGGTCAGGTGGTGACGAAGGGAAAGATGTCATCAAGGACCCCGAAATCATAGAGACCACATGATCAGCCGTGGAGGACCTCGACCCCGTGCAACTCGACAAAGATGACCACAACAAAAAGGCCTACATTGGCCACAAACTTCAAGAACCAGGTAAATTCCACCAATTTTTAGCTAACAATGCAAACTTTGTTTGCCTTTTCCCATGCAAATATGCCAGGAATCCCGAAAGAGATAGCGACACACAAATTGAATGTCGATCCATTTTACCCCTTAGTACGGCAAGTTATGCGAAAAGTCAATTTCGTAATAAATGACGTTGTCCGCGAGGAGGTCAAAAAATTGCTGGAAAACGGCTCTATCTGAGAATCAAAATACCCCCAGTGGGTGGCCAACGTGGTCATGGTAAAGAAGAAGAACGGGAAATGGTGTATGTGCGTGGACTTCACAAATCTGAACAAAGCATGCTTGAAAGACTCATTCCCACTTCCCTATATTGATCAGCTCATCGACGCAAAGGCTGGGCACGGGTTAATAAGCTTATTAGACGCTTATTCGTGCTATATCCAGATCCTCATGGAGGAGTAAGACCAAGAAAAGACCACTTTCATCACCCACCAGGGGACATACTGCTACAGAGTGATGTCGTTCGAATTAAAAAAGGCAGAGGCAACGTATCAGAGGTTGGTGACAAAAATGTTCAAAGACCAGCTTGGCAAACCATGAAAGTCTACATCGACAACATGTTGGTCAAGTCCGAAAGGAAAGAAGATCACATCGACCACCTAAAAGAGGCCTTCGACATACTCAGGCAATATGGTATGAAATTGAACCCCGAAAAGTGTTCCTTCGGCGTAATATCGGGAAAGTTCCTCGGCTTCATAGTATCACAACGGGGCATTGAGGACCCTGACCAAATCAAAGCGCTAGAAGGAATATTAGAAAACTTAACCAGTAAGAAGCAAGTATAGAAACTAACTTGCCTTTTGAGCCTCGTGTCGAGGTTTATCTCACGGTCCTCCGACAGGTGCCATAATTATTTCAGCGTACTCAAGAAACATAATGGACTTCAATGGAACTCCGAGTATGTTGACACCTTAGCTTGAAGGAACTAAAGGTGTATCTATCTTCACTCTCACTACTCGCTAAGGCGGAACCTGGAGAATGCCTCCTCGTTTACCTGACCGTGTCCGATGTGGCAGTGAGTGCGGTCTTGATCCGAGAAAACAAAGGTACGCAATCCCATCTACTATATTAGCAAAACTTTGGTTGACGCCGAAACGAGGTACCCCCACCTCGAAAAGATAGCCCTAGCTTTGGAGTTTGGTCGTAGCTTCACGAAATCTTAGACCCTATTTCCAATGGAACCCCATCTCGGTGGTCGCAACCTTTCCCCTAAGGGGTATTCTGCACAAACCCGAGATGTCGGGAAGATTGGCCAAATGGGCCATAGAATTGAACGAGCATGATATAACCTATCAGCCGCGAACGACAATAAAGTGGCTTGCCGACTTCGTCGCCGACTTCAGCACAAAAATATTGCCCGAAGTCGAAAAGGAAGCCACCCATACTTCCCATAAATACACGACCTATGGGTTTTGTATACCGATGGCGCCCCTAACACGTTGGGATCCGGACTAGATCTCGTGATCGAGGTCCCAACAGGCGAAGTAATTTGACAGTCCATAAGATGCCCTAATATGACTAACAATGAGGCTAAGATTGCAGGACTAAAGTTAGCACTCAAGTACGGAGCGAAACGAGTAGTCCTACGTTGGGACTCTCAGCTCGCTGTCAATCAAGTTACATGGACTTTCCATATCATGAAATAATGACTACAAAAATTTCAGGTCGAGATCGTCAAGTTGTTACCCAAGTTCGACGAATGCAGCTCAACCAAATACCTCGAGGACAGAACATCAAAGCAGATGGCCTTGTCAAACTGGCAGCAACCACTAAAAGCATAATCGGAGAAGGGAACGTGGTCACTCTCCTTCACTCATCGATCGATCAAATCGAGGTACGAACTATAAACCTAACTTGGGACTGGTCCAATCATATTTTCACATATTTATAGGACGACGTGCTTCAAGACGAAAAAAAGAGGCCAAAAAGATTCGAATATAGGCAACCAGGTACAACGTCATTAACAACGACCTATACACAAAGACGTACGATAGCCCCCTAATTAAATACTTAGGAATAAACCAAACATGACGCATCCTAGAAGAAGTTCACGAAGGTCATTGCTCGTACCGGCAATCGAGCCCTAGTCATATGCCTCATACGAGCAGGCTACTACTGGCCCACAATGAAAAATGAGGTTGCCGACTTCGTAAAAAATACGAACAATGCCAAATATACGCCCTCATGATCCACCAAACGGGAGAATACCTCCACTCAGTCACCTCGCCCTGGCCTTTCATCAAATTGGTAATGTACATCGTCGGCCCCCTCCCAACAGGATGAGGTAACGTACAATTTCTTTTAGTTTTAACTGACTATTTTTCTAAGTGGATGGAAGCAGGTGCATTCGCCCAAATACACGAGCAAGAAGTGATCACCTCCATATGGAGGAATATTGTATGTCGTTTCGGCATTCCCAAAGAAATCAGTTGTGATAAGGGCCCTCAATTCATGGGAAAAAAGATCGTTGCGTTCTTCGAGAAATGGAATATCAAAAGGATACTCACCACGCCATATCATCCTGCGGGCAATGGACAAGCGAAATCATCCAATAAGTCAATACTGAATATCATGAAGAAGAAACTCTAGAATGCCAAGGGACTGTGGCCGGAGTTGCTTCCGGAAGTGCTATGGGCAGACCACAGAACTCCAAAAACAAGCACAGTAGAAACACTATACTCACTAGTCAAGAGTAACATTTGACTTCACTCGAATTAACTCACATTCGACCTCGTTCGAATTAATAAATAGTAAGATTCGACCTCACTCGAATTAACTCATATTCGACCTCGTTCGAATTAATTAAGAGTAACATTCGAGCTCGCTCGAATTAACCCACATTCGACCTCGTTCGAATTAATAAAGAGTAACATTCGACCTCGCTCGAATTAACTCACATTCGGCCTCGTTCGAATTAATAAAGATTAACATTCGACCTCGCTCGAATTAACTCATATTCGACCTCGTTCGAATTAAGTAGGAGTAACATTCGACGGCGCTCGAATTAAACAACATTCGACCTCGTTCGAATAAACTAAGAGTACCTCACCTGAATTCAACTTACACTCAACGTAGCCCGAGTTTGATTTAAATCTAACCTCGTTTGAATTAATTATGGCGACGTGGGACTTCACCCAAATTCAATTAAAGATATACTCGACCACGTTCGAGCTAGCACATACCGACACAGTTCTTTTAATCAAAGCAATCACTTGGGAAAAAAAATTCAAAGAAAAAATAGAAGACTCATAAACTTACATAAAAAATAACATTCCAATTCAAAAGGTATCTTACAAGGGCCATAAGGAATCCCACAAAAACAAAACAAATTACAAGTATTACCCAGCATCATCCTCACAATCGTCCCCATCGTCCCCATCTTCACCATCCAATTACTCGTCGTCATACCAAGCACCCTGCTCAATCCTGTCCAACTCATCCTCGCCATTATCTGCCCTTGGCGTGGCAAGATCGTAACCACAGACAACCTGAGCTTCACACGCCTTGGCATGAGCACCCTCAAACTCAACCTCGGTAACTCTCCATGCCACCATCACGTCCCTAAATATGTCTAACTGGGCCTCGTCATGGATCCACTTCTCGTACAAAACTCGCGCCACGTCGGGAAACGCAAAAGTGTGAGAGGAAGACGGTCGAGCCAACAGTTGCGCCCTTTCGGCCTCAAGAGTGGCGACCTGATCATTCAAATTTGAAATCTTTTCCTTAATCCCGTTGATCCTCTCATCGAGCCTGGCCTCCCTGAGCACGACCGCCTCCGCTTCACCCGCTCGTTCAGATCAAAGCACACGAATGACCTGCTCCAATGCCGCCGCCCTTGCCAAAGACGACATCCTGGCTTCCTCGGCTCTCCCCATCTCCATCGTCTTCTCAATCAGCTCATCACTCGACTCATTGGCCCTGGTCGAAATCTGCTCAAGTACAACCCGCAGGGATACCACTTGAGCTTGGAGATCGGCACATTTAGCCTCGACCCTCTTAATCACCTCAAGCTCGTCCTCCTTGACTCTCAACAATCCCTCAAGCTTGCTGCATTTTCTGATGACCCTCACGAGTTCATCGTCCTTCTACTTTAGCTCGTTCCTAAGAGATTGAAAGTTATCATCCACACCAAATCGAAGGCATATCTCACGATGCTTGGCACGGTACTCACAAGACTTCGATACCATCCTTTTAAAATTAGCCATCCTCTTCTCTTCCCGACAGGCGCACTCAATCTCAAGAATAAGGGTCTGGTAAAGAAAGAACAGAAGAAAGAAGTTAGTAAAAACAAAAGGAAACGAAAGAGGACGCAAAGAGTAACAACTTGAATATTTACCCGCAAAGCCATTCTTGATATGCCCAACGACAGAGAGGCATCGTCGAACATTTGTAAAGTCCTGTCCTCGGCGCTTGAACAGAAGGGAATCGAAGAAGGGACTACGCTCTCCGTATGCTTTAATAAATCTAGGTTGAGGGGAAAGACTATGTTGCGAGTAGTCCCCTCCGTCCTCACTTCAACCCGAGTGAACCCCTCATTGTACATATGTACCTCCTCGGGATCGATGTCGGAGTCAGACTCATATCCATCTACGACCACACTTTTCCCCATGTACTTGACAAGGAAGAGACGACGACTTGCGCTGATGGCGACGGATCACTTGTCAAAACAACCTTTACTTCCTCTGCTCGTACCCTTCTTTCCACAGCGATCTTGGGCAAGTGATCAATTTATACATCTTGTGAAGGGGCCAAAGTCCCAATGTCTAGAGCCACCCTCGGATGCAGATGTGGACGGCTCGGGATCACCCCATGTTGACTCCTTAGTTCTCACTATTTCATCGTCAACTTCTTCGCCTTTTTGACGGAGTTGTTTCCTCTTTGCTCGGCGATGACTCATCTACCAAATGCAATATAGGGTAAGTTAAAGTCTTCGACGATGGGACCGTTGCTCATCGTCTAGATCTATGTAGGACCGAGGTATGTGAGGAAGCAATAATTTGTACAGGCTTGCCTGCGGTCGCAGCAAGCAACGACCGTGTAGAGGAACCCGACTGACGGAAAGAGGGTGTAGGAGCCTTCGCCTTCTTTGAAGCCTTCCGTCCTGACAATAAATAAAAGTTAAACTACGAGAGGGAAAGAAAACAACATGAATACAGAAACAACAGAGGGTCTAAACTAATGACTTACCGATCGCATAAGGTTTACGATCGAACTTCTTATGGAACGATGACCATTCGCGAATCCCCATCGTATAGGGTAAAACTTGGCTCACCCAGTACCAAATGTCTGCGACCAACGTAGGAGGACTTATTTGTTACTAGGTGTGACAAAATTTATCATTCACTTGATCGCCTTTAAATGAGAACGAGGATAGGATTTCCTCTTTTCTAATTTATTATTATCAATCGATGTCTTTTATACTTTGTGTGGGCATACTAGATTGTAAAGAATTAGGAATGAAGTTATTCGGGACAAGGTGGGAGTGGCCCCTGTGAAGGTAGAAATGCGTGAGGCAAGGTTGAGATGGTTTGGGCATGTTAAAAGGAGAAGCACAGATGCCCCAGTCATGAGATGTGAAAGGTTGGTCTTGCGAGGTGAGGGGAGGGGTAGACCTAAGAAGTCTTGGGGGGAAGTGATCAGGCGGGACATGGCGCAGCTTGAGCTGATCGAGGACATGACCCTAGATAGAAGGGTGTGGCGGCGAAAGATTAGGGTGAAAGATTAGGCCTACCTCGACCCCTTCTCAAACTCTCCAGGGCCAACCTCTCACACGTCCTGACAGGGGCATCAATGCTTCTTCTCCTAACGTGTCCGAACCATCTTAGCCGCGACTCCCGCATCTTGTCCTCCACGGAGGCTACTCCCACTCTGTCCCGGATAGCTTCATTCCTAATCCTATCTCGCATGGTACACCCATACATCCATCTCAACATCCTCATCTCTGCTACTCTCATTTTCTGCACGTGATAGTTCTTGACTGGCCAACACTAAGCCCCATACAGCATACCGGGTCGAACCACCACTAGATAAAACTTACCCTTAAGTCTTAACGGCATATTCCTATCACATAGAACACCGGAAGCGAGCCTCCACTTCATCCACCTCGCTCCGATGCGATGTGTGACATCTTCGTCAATCTCCCTGTTAGCCTGGATAATAGACCCGAGATACTTAAAACTCGTTCTCTTGTGGATAACGTGATCATAAAGCTTAACCTCTACGTCTGCATCATGCGTCTCACTGAATTTGCGCTCCAGGTATTCTGTCTTGGTTCTACTCAATTTGAAACCTTTAGACTCCAAGGTCTGTCTCCAAACCTCCAACCTCGCGTTAACTGCGCTACGCGTCTCGTCAACACTATATCATCGGCAAATAGCATGCACCAAGGCACCTTCCCTTGGATGTGACGCGACAGTACATCCATCGCCAAAGTAAACAAAAATGGGCTAAGAGATGATCCCTGATGCAACCCCATCACCATAGGGAAATGGTCTGAATCACCACCAATAGTCCTCACCCGAGCCTCAGCATCATCATACATATCCTTAATCACCCTAATGTACGCTACCGGAACGCCGCTAACCTCCAAACACCTCCCTCAAAACTTTATCGTATGCCTTCTCAAGGTCAATAAACACCATATGCAAATCCTTCTTCCTTTCCCTGTACTGCTCCACTAATCTCCTTCCCAGATGAGTCGCTTTCGTAGTCGAACGCCCCGGCATGAATCCAAACTGATTACAACTAGCGTTAAAATTACCGCCACTACTTCAATATTTGTTTGTATTTAATTTTTTCATATTATAACTGTTCAACTACTCTTATAAAGGGTCGTTTCATTTAGAAACAAATTATAAAAAGGTTCAGTAATGTAAAGATTAACAATATAAATTGTATAATGCATGGTTTTTATCTGTTGAATGTTTATTTTGATATATTACATATTACTAGTGTAATGACCTGGCCAATCGTTTTGAGAATTTGCACGTCTTTCAGCAGTTTGAGGCATTGAGTAGCTTCACTTCATGTTTTATGACTTGTACAGGTGGTCAGAATTGAACTTCGGGGAGTTCGGAGTTGACTTGGAAAGAAATTTTAATTTCGGAAGCTTTAAATTGGAAGAAATGGCTAAGATTTGACTTTTGAGTAAATGACCCCGGAATAGGGATTTGAAGGATCCAATAGGTTCGTTTGATGATTTTGGACTTGGGTGTCTGTTCGGGTTGAGTATTGGTTCATCTGGGAGTATTTCAATGCTTATTATAGAAGGTTGGCAATTTGAAGGTTTAAGGATTTTCTAAGTTTGGTTTGAAGTGGGCTTTGGTGTTATCGATGTCCTCTTGGGATTTAGAGCCTTGGAGTGGGTTCGTATTGTGATTTATGACTTGTACGCAAATTTTGGCGTTATTGTAGAATGTTTTGGTATTGTTTGGGCGCGTTCGTCGAAATTTGAAAATTTGAAAGCTTAATGAAGGATTTTGATCATCGATTCGTAGTTTCGATGTTATTTGGCGTGAGTTGAGGCCTTGACGAAGTTCGTAAAGTGTTTTGGTAAGCATTAGTATGTTTGGTCAAGGTCCTGGGGGACTCGGGTGGATTTCGGATGGTTAACGGATTGGATTTTAGATTTAAGGTAAAGCTGGAGATTTCTGGTTGCTGGTGCAACCGCTTTGCGGAAGCGACCTCGCAGAAGCGAGGAAGTGAAGTGCAAAAGCGGATAGAGGTGATCTGGGCAAAGGCTGCAGGTGCAAAGAAATTCCCGCACCTGCGTGTTCGTAGATGTGACAAATGGAGTGCAGAAGCGGAGGTTGTCCAAAAAGCCCTACGGCGCAGAAGCGGACATGGTCGCGCAGGTGCGCGAGTGCAGAAGCGCTGGTGGCTCGTAGAATTGAAACTGACGGTGTGCAACAAACACCATAGATGCGGCCGGTGACCTAGATTGGGTTCTCTCAAGTGAGAGATTGAAGCGGCATAAGCGACAAGGGGACCGCATATGCGAAAATGTCGATGGGCAGAGTTGTTTCAAGAACGAGATTTGGCTATTCTTCTTTCATTTTTCACTTGGGTTAGCCGAAATAGGGACCCATTTTGAGGGGATTTTCATCGAGCAATACAAGGTAAGTGATTCTCACCCATTACAAGCTAAGTACATGGTTTATATATGGATTTAAACATGGAAATTTGTAGAAATTTGAGATTTTGGTAAAGACCTAGTATTTGGTATTTTATGATTTTGACCACGAAATTGGACATGGAATTGGGAATAAACCATATATTTGAGTTCGTAGTGTTATTATGGGTAAAGTTTATCTTCGAAATTTTTGGAATTCAGGCATGTGGGCCCGATGGTTGATTTTATCGACTTTTCGAGCGAAGTTGGGAATTGTTATGAATTGATTTATTATGAGTATTAGAGTACATTTTTATTAGTTTGCAAATTGTGTGATTAGTTTTGGATCGACGAGCATCGGTTTGAGGTGCTAGAGAGGCTTTGGAGCAGGTTATGGAACTTCAAAGCGAGCTATGTCTCTTGTCTAACTCTGTGTGGGAGACTACGTACACACGAGGTAACGAGATTCTGTACGTAGAAAGATTCATGTTATGTCTGGGTAGACTTAGGTTTCCGCCATGCTATAACTGTATTTTTTGAGTTGTCTTTTCGTTACGACTTGAGACTTGACTTGCATAGAGTGATATACTTGCTATTGTAGAGATTTGACATGCTTCATAATTTGCCGTGGAATAATTGTACTCCTCATACGAATTTCTCCCGTGCTATGCGTTTTCATCGGAAGGTTTTCCTTAAAAATTTATAACTCACACGTCTATTCATGAGTGGGGTCAATGGCCCGTTAAAGCTTATTATTCTAATGGGATTAGGCTGTTCGCCTCGACAAGATTATGTACCACACTCTGATGGGAGCGGGTCGTTCGCCTCGGCTATAATAGATGCATCTATGGTTCTTGTCGTTCGCCCCTCGACAGCGCACATAATATGATGATATCAGGGCCATGCGCCTCGTTATTTATATAAAATACTCTTATGGAATTGTGTGTAATGCATGACAAGAAGTTAGTCTTAACCACCCAACCGATCTTTTTGAGAATTTAAGCTCCGTTCGGCAGCGTAAGGTCTTGAATAACTTCATATTATGTGTATCGACATGCGTGCATGGTTGAATTCAGTTACCGTATGATACGGAGTTGAACTATAAGCAAGAAATTAGTTTTGGAAGCTTTAGCGACGAGAATTTGTCTGTAATGTGACTTTTGTGTAAACGGCTCCGGAATGAGTTTTGGATGATGTCAGAAACTTCGTATGGTGATTTTAGACATAGTCGCGCGTCTGGATTTGGATTTGGAGATCCGTAGAGTAATTTGAGGCAAATCGACAAAAGTTGGAAAATTTGAAGTTTGGAAAATTGAGAAGTTTGACCCATAGTTGACTTTTTTGATATAGGGGTCGGAATGCGATTTTGAGAGTTGCAACAGCTCCGTGATGTCATTTGGGACTTGTCTGCAAAATGTGGCGTCATTCCGGGTTGGATTGATAGGTTTCAGCACGAGATTTAGAAGTTGGAAGATTTGAAAGTTCATAAGCTCGATTCATGGTGCAATTTGTAGTTTCGTCGTGGTTTTATGTGATTTGAGACCTCGAGCAGGTCTGTGTTAGGGTATGGAACTTGTTGGTATGCTTGGACGGGGTCCCCGAGGGCCCCGGTGTGTTTTGGACGAGTTTCGGATAATTTCCATGGTTTTGAGGAGGTCTGAGTTTTGGTGTTATCGCACTTGCGGACCTTGGGCGCAGGTGAGAAGAAGGAGGGGCAGGTGCGAGAGTAGCTGGACTGGGCAGTCTCCACAGATGCAGAGAAATGGTGCGCACATGCGGACCGCAGAAGCGGATCCTAGGGCACAAGAGCGAGTGGGAGTGCATGTGCGGTTGGTCATGCGCACATGCGGTCGCGCAGAAGCAACTATTTTCATCGCATGTGCGGTCACGCCTGGGCAGAGAGTTTATATTCGAGGGTTTGCCATATTCTCCATATCTTGACTTGTAGAGTTTGGTTTTGAGCGATTCTTGGTGGGTTTCAAGCAATCAGATTGGGTAAGTGTTCTTCACCTAGTATTTAATGTATTCCATAAATTTATCTTCAATTCTATCATTAAGTTTGTGTTTTAGGTGTAGGAAAATGTTGGTTTTTGAAGAAAATTTCTAAAATGAAAAATCATGATTTGAGGGATGAAATGGTATCGGAATTTGATAATTTTTTAAGGTTGAACTCATATTGGAACGGGTATTCGGATTTGGTTAAATTTGTCGGGTTCCGAAGTGCGGGCACGGGGGTCGAGTTTTGGACCAATTTTTGGATTTTGTTAAAGATTTAGACTTTATGATCCGGAATAGTTTTTGATAAGTTTTATATGTGCTTTGAAGTTATTTTAGTTGGATTTTAGCCATCTGTAGGTCTTTTCACCTAAGGAGTTCTTTTTAGAGTACCGGGTTGTCGTATTTGAGGTAAGTATCTTGCCTAACCTTGTGTGGGGGAATTACCCCTTAAGATTTGAGACTTCTATGTTTATTGTAGTCCGTGTACGCGAGGTGACGAGTGCGTGCTCAGATTTATTTGTGGGAAGTTGGCCTTTTAGGGTTCGGGTTTGCAAGTCCTTATAATCACCGTGTATGAAGTTGTTCTTAGTATGTTTGAGTTCCTATTTGCTAGTTTCATATCTACATGCTTTGATTAGAGATAATTGCTTTATGATTCACTCTTACTGTCTATTTGACCGTTATTTGACTTAACTAAAGATTATACCTCTTCTATCGTCATGCTATATCGTCATAACTACTTATCTTTAATTAAAATTATTATTATCTCATCCTATAATTGCTTAGTCTTAATTGGAGTTATGACTATCTTATGTTGCTTATCCTTACTTGAATTGTTGAATATCCTTCGCAATCGCTCAACTTCAAAAAAAATTTAGATAACCTATATCTTAGCTAACTTGACTTTATTTGGAACTAATTGAGTCGCGATGGCTCCTTATTGTTGACTTGAATATTGTAAATTCGTTACTACATTTTTGTTTTCCTCGGTTAAGTTGTTCTCTTTACGCTTAGCATTCTTTACCGTGGTTATTCCTTGAATGAGTTCTACCGTGTCTTTGTGATTTAAAGTTCTTATATTGATTTACTCGTCGTACTTTGTATTACTATCATCGTTGCTTTTGTACTTGTTGTGGTGATGTACGAGATTTCTTCCGTGCTATAATTGTTGTCTTTGTTTGGTTGCGCTGCATATTTACTTTGGGACTACAGAACGATATTCCGGGAGATCCCCCTGTACTACATATTAACTTTGGGACTACGGACTTATTCCAGGAGATCCCCCAGCACTGCATATTTATTTTGGACTACAGACGTATTCCGGGAGATCCCCATGTATTGCATATTTACTTTGGGACTACGAACGTATTCCGGGAGATCTCCCAGCACTGCATATTTATTTTGGGACTACGGACGTATTTCGGGAGATCCCCCTGTGCTACATATTTACGTTGGGACTACGGACGTATTCCGGGAGATCCCTCAGCACTGCATATTTATTTCGGGATTACAGACGTGTTTTGGGAGATCCCCATGTACTGCATAATTTGTGTTCGGAGATGCTAATCTTCTATGCTTAAATGTCACATCGTGACTTATGCTCGAACGATATTTACTTGAAAAGTTTACATTTGAAAAGTTTACATTTGAAAAGTATTTATCTTGAAAGAACTATGTTTGAAGGATATTTATTTGAAAGTATTTATCTTGAAGGAACTATGTTTGAAGGATATTTATTTGAAAGTATTTATCTTGAAGGAACTATGTTTGAAAGATATTTATTTGAAAAGTATTTATCTTGAAAGAACTTTGTTTGAAGGACATTTATTTGAAAAGCTTATATTTGAAAAGTATAGATCTTGAAAGAATGTTTGAAGGATATTTTTTGAAAGAAGTATATTTCAAGATTTTTTTTTTTAAAAAGAGAAAGAATTCCTTATTGGAAAGGATTATATTCTAAAGACCTCGATTTGAAAACTTATGGGTGAAAGTTTACACTTGAAGGATTTGACTAATTTATTGGGGTTTGTTGGCTAAGACATGATGTGAAAACTATTGCAGTTGCTGAGTTACTGCTTGTCTTTATTGTATTGTGATTTTTGGATTTGGGTTGTGTTTCCGTTCATTCTTTTGTGTCTTATTATGGTGTTCCGCTATTGCTTGATGTTTTTCTTTCCTTATTGCAGTTCCTGTGTCGTTAGCCATATCGCGTAGTCCTTAGATAGATTTCATGTTCTGTCATTCCTATACTTATGCTTGTTTAGTTTATTAGACCAGTGGGTGTCTTGACTAGTCCTCGTCACTACTTCACCGAGGTTAGTCTTGATACTTACTGGGCACCGCTATGGTGTGCTCATACTACGCTTCTGCACATTTTGTGCAGATCCAGGTACTGATCATTAGTAGTTATGCGGATCCTTGCTGAGGAGACTCAAGGTAAACTTGTCGCTGCGTTCGCAGGCTTCGAAGTCACCTTCCTACTTTGTATTCAAAATATTTTTACTCATTTCCAAACAGTTGTATTTAGAAGTTGTAGCAACTTTGTAGAGCTTATGACTTGTACTACCGATTTTGGAAAATTTTAAATTATGTAAGGATTTCTATATCGAGATTGTTAGATTTTCTTTATTATTGTTGTTATTAAAAAAATGTTAGGCTTGCCTAGTCCCTAAGACTAGGTGTCATCACAATACCCAACGGATGGGAAATTGGGTCGTGACACTAGTGTATCTGTGAGTTTTCCTGATTTAAAACCCCGAAACAAAGCTCGTATTCTTCTTAAACCCCCTATTCTTAGCATGACGGATATTGAATAAAGGGACGACCGAGGGGGTACTGATTTGAGGGAAGCATAAAGGAATACGCCGAAAGGTTATGTTAAAAGAGATGGCTATGAGACTAGTGCAAACAATATGTTGAAATAGTAGATTTAGTAGTATGCTTTCTTTCTCCGGGTATGAACTCCTCCCTTGAGGAAGACCCCTGTGTGTGTGTGCGCGCGCGCGCGCGCTCCGGTTGAGGAGGCAACTGCTAATTGAGAGCTTGAGTTTATTGTCGAGACGAGGAATGTACCACGTATTTATACTTGTTAATTTCGTTTACTTACTCTGCCTCGCTTATGTTTACTTCTTATTGTACATGATTTATCGGACCACTAGTAAGTATCAATGTCGACCTCTCGTCACTATTCTCCGGGGTTAGGCTAGATAATTACCGGTACACGTTGATTTACGTACTCATGATGCACTTGTGCAGCTACATATAGTCTCGTGGTCTTTTGGGCGCAAAGGCGCGGCTATTGTGGAGACTTTATTGTGAGTTGCATTGCTTGTTACGATCTGCAGCCTGCAGTGTCTCCATCATAGTTATTTATATTCTCCTGTTTGATTTGTATTCCAGAAGTTGTATTTTATTATATTTCGTAGATGATGCTCATGCACTTGTGACACCAGATTTTGAGAGTTCCTATTGATCGTTCATTATTGTAGTTCATGTAATTATTAACATTTCACCTTGAAATTATATTTTTATACAGGAATTGGAGAAAATAAAATCAAGGGTTAGTACGAAGTACCAACTTCTATACTATTTAATTAATGAAAATTATAATTTCAAAGTAATAAAATGAGTAAATAAATTGATCAAACACAGGCCGTGATAATTAATATGCATTTGTCTATTTATTTTTAACAAAATTAGCAATTCATATTAGCTATATTGATGAATACAAAAAGAAAAAGAAAATTGCAGGTATTGTTACAAATCTCAATTAACATACAAATTTCACGTGGAGACAATCTATTCAAATTGCAACTGTTTTACATATACATATATATTATACTTCGATCCTCAGTAATCCTAGAGAAAATTGAATATGTAAATAGATTACATGTTATTACAGCTTGATTTGTTGTTTTTAATACGACATAATCTTCAGAAGAACACACTTGAGTCGCTTTAAGTTTTCATTTTCACATAACTAATTTCAAACTAAATTTGTTGGGGCTCTCATTTTAAGAAAACCCCTCTAAAAATTGGCGTATGCCACTATTTGCGACAAGCACACGGTATTCTTTAGTAAAAGGCGAAAGAATAGTTCGCTATGTGCCTATCGCGTGGCTGCGTGAGTTGAGTGGAAATGCACAAGCTCTTTATATATGGTTTCATCTGCTAGCTTTTTAGAAGGTTCCTCGATGTGGGATGTTCTTCTCGTTCCACAATTCACATTCGAAATGGGCGGTCTGTTGGGCCAAGTCTGAAATATGGTCTTTTTTTTTTGGGTAATCTGAAATATGGTCAATATAGTGAAAATTGGGCAATGATTGTACACTGTCCTGGAGCTTCTACTAGCTATTTTTCGAAACTTCATGTGTGGCTATTCTTCAAAAACTTTGCAATTGATGGCTATTCATCGACTAACGCTCTAAAAAGAGCCACCAACCCAAATTTCATCATTAATTATTACTAGTATTAGTACCCGTGTGATGCGCAGACACAAATCATATTAAATTGTGATATAGGTTGTTTGAAGCATGTGTAAATAACCTTAAAATATAAACCTCTCAGATAAAAATTATATAACATTAGATATTAATTATGAAGTATGATATGAAATTATTGTTCAAATCTCGTAATGCATAACCTATCTTTTCTATATTTGTAGCAACCTAACCCCTTGATTTTAGTCTTGCATTTCGTTTCGCTGTCAATATTAAAGAATACAAAACATATCATGTTGTGATTTGTCTTGTTTGAGCACAATAGATCATATTATTTTAATAAACTTCTTACTATCATTTTGTTTTTATCTAAAAGTTAAATATATCTTATTCGTCACATTACTTGTACACAAATTCTTTTTTCTTTTGTTTTTTTTTCTTATAGTTATTGTATTATTTATTATTTAATATTATTGAACTATCATATAATATTTCATTATCTTAATAATTAAATCAATGTCTTGCTTATTATTCTTTTAACAGTCTTTAATAAATAGAAATATTTTATTTTTGAAATTTAGTATATTTATGATTGTATCTTCGCATTCAAAATTTTTTAATCAATTAAATTTATTGTAATATTAAATATAATTTATTTTTTTATTTTTTTATTTTTAAATTAATTTAATGTATAAGTATCCTTACACTATCTCTATTTTTATACATTCTCTTTCCTACTATAAATTTTAATTAGTTTTTACATTAGTTTTTTTTTACCAATAATATATAAAATATCATATTTTATTTTAAATTGTAAAATTGATGTAGGCTAAAATATTAATACATAAGTTATTTGATGATTGTGTTCTAAATGTATTGAGTTCTCTTATAATTATTTTTTATTTAGACGTAGTTGAATTTCTTTTTCTTTTAGCTTTAAGACACAAATTTAATTTTTAATTTTCATTAATAAAATTACCTATATTATAAAGTTATTTTATATTCTTAAAATTTTATTTTAATATTAAAAAAATAATTTCTTAATTGTTTGAACATATTATATGTATGTACTAATATGTTTACTATCATTTTATTTCTTTCCTTAATAATTTTCAAAACAAAAATTATGAAATAAAAAAATCTTATCTCGAATAAATAATTACTATCATTCTATTTTCTAAATTGGAACGCAGTTTCAAAAAAGTATGTTATGCTTTCAAACTTATACTAACTGTACTCAATTCAGATATTAATCATAGGAAAATATTTTTTTAGTTGTTTCAACACATTATATCTAAATGTTTTAGTAATATTTTCACTGTCACCTTATTTCTTATGTAAATTTTCTTTCTTTTTAGCTTTAATACATATTTAATTTTTAGTTTTTATTAGTATAATTACCTATTAAAAATTTATTTTTTATTTTAGCTAAAAAAATCATAAATAAGACTTCAATTTCGTGATAGTATTCATAGTTTGAGCATTCTAGTCATAGTTTTGACAACTTTCTAATTTGAAATTCAATTAGCTTTTCCCTTTCGTTTCTAATAGCAAATTTTAAATAATTTAACATAATTTTGCTAGTTTTTTAAGTATTGTATATTTAATTTTAACAACTTTCTAATTTTAAATTCAATTAGCTTTTCCCTTTCGTTTCTAATAGCAAATTTTAAATAATTTAACATAATTTTGCTAGTTTTTTAAGTATTGTATATTTAATTTTAACAACTTTCTAATTTCAAATTTAATTAGCCTTTCCCTTTCAAATTTTAAGTTTGTATATTTAATTTCTTTTATTTTCTAAACTTATGATTTATAAATATTCTCACATTATCTCTAATTTATTATTTTTAATTTTTGATTTTATCTATTAGACTTGAGTAACGTGGATCTATTCATGTTATGACTTTTCTTACCATAATATAAAAAACTTTTTCATCTCAAATTTAAATAAGTTTTACCATTTTTTTCTATGATAAAAAATCTAAATTTTTTCTCTATTTTTTTATATATTATATTACTCAATACCTAATATTATTACATTGTAATGTGAATTTTTATTAGCTTTTTTTGAATTTAATGTCTATTTTTACCACACTCATTCTGATATAATATAGATAAAAATTTAAAAACTTTCTCAATTTCAAATAAGTTTATTATTCTATTTTCTAAATTTGGCTGCATTTTAAAAAAATTATGTTATGCTTTCAAACTTAAACTAACTGCACTCAATTCAAATATTAATCACAAAAAAAGTATTTTCTTAATTGTTAGAACCCATTATATCTGATTGTTGTAGTAATATTTACGTATAAAATATTTCTTTGCCCGATTTACCAATATTAATGTGACATTATATTAAAATATTTTTTACTAACTATTTAAGTTTTTTCTTACCTTATAAATAATTTATATACTTCATGTAAGATCTTATTTTGCTGCTTGAATTTATTTAATTTTTAAACTTAATAAATCTTTAATATCTTAAGTAATTTTTATTTTTATTTTTACTTACTCCAGAGTATAAATAGTCACAGGTTATCTCAATCTACATCTTTCTATATTTTTATATTTTTTATTATAAACTTTAGCTAATTTTTTACCTCCATATTCCTAGTTAATATAGAAAAAAACCTATGGGCGGATCAAGTATAAGATTTATTTGTCTAAGATTTATTTAGATCTAGTATAAAATTTATTAAACTACTTTCATTAATTATGTTTCCATTTATTATTCAAATTTTTAATGGGTGTATTAAAATTGCCAAGTGACTTTTTTTTAGCTTGCCACTTCGCTTAACAACATGCTTCACTACTCTCCTTTTAATATAATATAGATTCGCTTGATTTGCAAAACTAGACTCCATTCGATCTACTTTAATTAATTTTTGATTTTTTTTTGTGGTTCAAAATATTTAATTTTTCAGATATCAAGAAGAAAATATTTTTTTTTCCTAAAGTTGCTTATGGAGTAAAGAGTCTAGGAATATTTGTTATATTTCTAATGAACAAATTATGGTTAATTGCGTCAATTTTATTGTTAATTAATATTAAAAGTTACAATTATTGATAAGTGTAAAAATATCCAAAAAAATCAGTTAAAGTGGACCGAATGGAGTATTGTTGGGTATGTGTGTTTATGGTTCGGTTTGGATCGGTTTTTCCCTAAAGAAACCAAACCAAGAAAGTCGGTTCTTAAAATGTTGGAATCAAACTAAACCAATTAAGTCGGTTTTTTAGCGATTCGATTTTTGTAGGATTTTATCAATTTTCCGATTTTTCCGGTTATTTATCAACTTTTATCTTAAATATGAGACATACACTACCAAACACATATTTCGACGACAACATTTTCAATGTAACATTATCAAACCAATTATTTTTTGAGAAACCTATCGTTTACCGTAATATATTGATGATAATTGAATCAAATAGTGATGAATAATTAATACCCAATTAAAAATCGATTATTTTTAACGTGAAATAATTCTTGTACTTAGCAAAAGCAAATTACCAATCAAACTAGAATGTAAATGCAAAATATTAAATTATTGCAATAGCAAAGAACTATACTTAAATACAAACGACAAATATGTACCATAATATTTTAGAAACTTTATATAAAATATACATATATATAAGTGTAATAATAAATTTAAATAGCTATTTCTATAATCGGTTTGGTTCGATTTTTTCGGTTATTTTTTTTATTAAAACCAAAATCAAATCAAATTTGATCGATTTTTTTTAAATTCAAAACCTAAATCAAACCAAACCTAGAAAGTATCGATTTTTTGTCTGTTTGATTCGATTTTCGGTTAAGTTCGATTTGTTATGAACACCCCTGTATGTTGGGAGTAACTTGCGTCTCACTCAAAGGCCATTTCCCCCTTTTCATGTTGTACCCACCACACCACATGTAGATCGATTACCTGATTCTTTGATTTGAAGCTTACTTTTCCCGTAATTAGTGTTAAATAGTCAACCGAAATCATCAATGCAATAATAGCCACAGCTCGAAAAATAATCTCATGCTATTACACTAATTACTTCACCATAATTTAGCATTTTCTGAAAAATATTTTAACATTTTCTATTATTGCTGTTACTATAACAATTTAAATTTCATGTGTCGTCCAATTATATCACAAAACTGTTTGATGATGTAATTAGTAGCAGTATTTGGTTAAGAAAGACAAATGCCAACAGAAACAAAACAAAAACAGTAACCCACCAATCCTACATTAAACATTCATATGTATGGAACTAAAATGCTCCTGAATAAGATCACGCAATAAAAGTTTAAAGAATTAATTGGTCTTGTGAAATTAATGCTTACTTTTACTCCATTGATTCATTGAAACTTGATTCTAAAGGAGATAATTGTAACATGTTCATTTTCCTTTTAAAATTAAGGAGAAAATTTCACCGAGGTTGGTTTGGTTTATTGTATTGGTAAAAAAAAACAGTATAAAATTTTACATAATTAATACCTTCTTTGGTTGGTCATATAAAAAAACTTTGTACAATTTAATACATTGTTTGATTGTCTTACTTGTTAGTAAACTGTATTTGTAAAATAATTCTGAAGATAATAAAATAATATTCAAACAGAAATATAAACGAAATATAAACCAATTCGAGCCCACTGAATTCGCAGTGTTTCCTTAAGGAATTTAATCCCCTCCTAGTACCCAAGGTTATGGATTATCTCCTCCTAGGATAGAACGAATTACACACCGGTGTAGTGGTACTTCAAACCCAAGTGTTACAGCGAACACAAAATTCGGTAGCAAATCAGACTTACTGTTGTTTTCTTTGAAGTTAAGATATGCCGAAGAAAGGAGGAGAGCTCAAAAAATTCGTATTGAAAATATGAGAGAATGGACTTGTATTTATAGCCAAAGTTGGGTTGAAATCTGAAGAGGTGCATGTATTGGTAAAAAATAGTCTCACACGTAAGTTGACTCTTGACGACTCAACCAGCTACGTGGACCAAGGAAAACATGACAGCTAGATATGATCCTGAAAAGAGGTACGGAACAAAGAGGTACGGTTCAATAAGCCTTTGAGTTCAACAGCCACGGGAAACTCAACTTAATTAAGACGGGGAAGAGACACGGTCAGAATAAATCCGGATAGAGCTACGAGCAGATTCGAGGATCCTCAATTAATGACTTATATGTTATGTAACCTACATTCAACAGTTACGGTTACCCTTTGTAACGCCTCATTAATGCAATAATCAGTCATTAATGGGCGATCATTGCAAGAATCAAACGTTATATTAAGAAACCCCCTATATAAAGGAAGGAGAGATAACTTGTAAAGGGCATCTGAACTTCGAATACAATCTACTTTGCTTTTCTATATTTCTGCAATATTGTCTATTGCTCGTTTTTTCTTTATTTAATACTATTTTCTTGATTATCAGTAACCCATGTTCATCCTAAAAATAGCTTTGGTCAAAGGATCTAATTCTTTGGTTAAACAAATTGATTTCGTTACTGGGAATCTGATAATCTTAATTTACTTTCCAAGCGATATCCTTTAAACTATGTCAAACTCCAACGACAACAACAACAACAACCAGCAGAGGAGTGAAACCCCAGTTCCATCACCTCAAGGAACCCCTCGTGTTTCAAGGGAATCGTCTCCAGAAAGATCTGACAACAACCACAATCATAATGAGCAGACGATAGAACAAGATCGAATAAAGCAAATGATTGCAGACTACGTGGGACAAGCCTTGCAAGAATTTTCAAGGGGATTACCAGCAACACCTTCTGCATAACTGACACCACCTCCAAAAAATACGGTCACCGGAGAAAATCCCAGTATGTATTGGTAAATTTGGTAAGGGGCGACACCCCTAACGAATCTCTTGAAGCAAGGCCAGGTATGACTAATAACTCTGAATTACAAAATTTACTGCTAACCATGCAGAAACAGATGAAGGAACAAACGAATGTATCGAGCAAATTCCTGTAGTACCGCCTATTATCAAAGGCATTGATGTTGATCGGTATTCTCAACAACCTTGGAAGCCAAGTGCAGCACCCTTGCCTATACCCAAGAAATTTAGAATGCCTGACATTCCCAAATATGATGGAACAACTGACCCACGTGATCATGTGACTGCTTTCACTACTGGAGTAAAAGGCAACGACTTAACAAAACAAGAGATTGAATCAGTCCTTGTCAAAAAATTTGGGGAAACACTCACCAAAGGAGCCCTAACCTGGTATTCTCTTCTCCCGAAAATTCTATTGACTCTTTTGTTGAGCTTGTAGATTCATTTATAAAAAGCACACTCTGGTGCGAAAAAGTTGAGAAAATAATGGAATACATATTCAAAATAGAGCAAGGAGACACGGAACTACTCCGTGAATTTGTAGATAGGTTCCAACGGGAAAGAATGCAATTACCCAGGGTGCCTGATAATTGGGCAGCCATGGCATTTGCAAGCAACCTAAATGATAAAAGCTCATAAGCCACGAGACGACTTAACGAAAGTCGAAGAGAATTCCCCGCTACAACATGGAACGATGTATATAACATGTATAGTACTAATCTGAGGATAGAAGAAGATATCATTGCTCGTTCAAGAGATAAAGATCATTCCAGATCTAGACGTCCTGAATCAGAGAGAAGATCAAGTAAAAACAGGTACGATCCTTACTTAGGACCCTCGGGACGTGATACTCGTCCCAGGTTCGAAAACACTAGGTCAAACTATAAACCACCTGGAAGAGACATAGGCTCATCCTCATCTAGATCCAGAAAAGATCGAGATGAACGACCTAGAGGTAATTCCCGAATTGGGGATCATACCTTTAATGTAAGTACTATTGAGCTTGTCTCAATATTGAGGAATATGGGGGACAAGGTTAAGTGTCCCAAAGAGATGCGATCGAATCCAAATAAAAGGAACCCAGATCACTGGTGTGAATTCCATAACGATCATGGGCACAGAACTACAGATTGCAGATATTTACAAGGTGAAATAGGACATTTATTGAAATAGGGCTATTTAACAGAATTGTTTAGTGATAAAGGTAAACAAGCATATATGAAGAACAAGCAGGAACCCCCAAAGCCTCCTTCTCCAAAGCGACCCGTCAACGTGATACATGGAGGAGAGGACGTAAACGGAATAGTTTGCCAATTAGCATCAAAGGTCACAATTACCCACGGAAAGCGGGTTCGAGAAGATCCAACTGAAGATGAAATAACCTTTGATGATGCAGATTTTGGTGGACTAATGCTTCCCATAATGATGCCCTGGTAATATCCTTACTCATTTATGACACTAACGTTAAAAGAGTGCTAATTGATCAAGGTAGTTCAATCAATATCATCTTGTTAAGAGTCGTGGAAGAAATGCTAATGGAAAATCAGGTGATCCCAAAGGCACGAGCCATATCAGGGTTTGATAACTCTACGGTGATAACTAAAGGAGAGATTGAACTTAGCATTTACGTTGAGGGAGTGGTTAAAAATGCTAAATTCCAAGTCATTGATACTCATATGGCTTATAATGTGATTATGGGAAGGCCTTGGATCCATGACATGAAAGTTATACCATTTACCTTACACCAGGTAATAAAATTTCCCTCAGAATGGGGATAAGAAAAATTAGAGTTGATCAACTGACTTCCAGAAATATAAATTCCGTGGCACTTTATAATAAAAAAGGGACGAAAGAACCAGAAGATAGAGAAATCTTTCAAGCAAATGTATCTGACCAATCAGGTATGGAAAAAACTACTAACCAAATAGGTACGAAAGAAGTAAATATTCAAACATGTACGGAAAGACACACCTGTGTGAAGGAGGATTCAGTCATCATAGAAGATGCGCCAAACCATATAGATGTAGACTCTAGACCGAATGTCATTCATGAACTGGAAGAAGACGAACACGTCAAATCAACTACGGAAAAGCTCGAAGCTATTCCATTGTTTGAACAAAAATCTGAACAGAAGGTGTATGTAGGCACGAGGATGAGTCCCGATCGAAAAGGTACGTTAATTGACTATTTAAAGGCTAATGAAAACTGTTTTGCGTGGTCCCATTCACATATGACAGGTATTCCACCAGAGGTGATGACTCACAAATTAAACGAAGATCCATCATCCGTACTTGTTAAATAGAAGAAAAAAAAAACAAGAACCATTCAAGAACCAAGTGATTGACGAAGAAGTTCAAAAACTCTTGAAAATTGGTTCAATACGGGAGGTAAAGTACCCTAACTGGTTAGCTAACACTGTGGTGGTACCTAAAAAGAATGGCAAATGGAGGGTATGTGTAGATTATACTGATTTAAATAAAGCATGCCCCAAAGATTCATTCCCATTGCCACATATAGATCAAATGATTGATGCCACGACAGGTCATGAATTATTAGGCTTTCTAGATGCATATTCTGGTTATAATCAGATTAAAATGGACCCCTCAGATGAGGAAAAAACTTCCTTCATTACGAACATGGGGACTTACTGTTATAATGTTACGCCTTTTGGCTTGAAAAATGTTGGAGCCACCTATCAAAGATTAGTGACTAAAATGTTCCAAGAACATCTAGAAAAAATGATGGAAGTTTATATTGATGATATGTTGGTAAAATCAACACAAGCGGAAGACCATTTCCAGCATCTCTCTACTACTTTTGATATTTTACGCAGCTATAATATGAAATTAAATCCAGAAAATGCGCTTTTGGAGTGCAATCAGGTAAATTTTTGGGTTTCCTTGTATCGAGCAGAGGAATAGAGGTAAATACCGCTCAAATTAAAGCTATAGAAGAAGTACCTGATATTTTGACTAATAAAAAAGAAGTTCAAAGACTAACAAGGAGAATAGCAGCTTTGGGAAGATTTATTTCTAAATCTTCCGAAAAAAGTTTTAAATTCTTTTCAGTTCTTAAAAAGCATAATCAGTTCGAATGGACTGAAGAATGTCAACAAGCCCTCAAGAATCTGAAGATTTATCTATCAAAACCACCGCTGCTGTCAAATCCAAAAGAAGGGGAAAGATTGTACATCTACCTGGCTGTTTCAGAAATTGCTGTAAGTGCAGTACTGGTAAGAGAAGAAAAAGGTAAGCAATCATCTAGCTATTATGTAAGTAAAACTTTGCTAGATGCTGAAACTAGGTATCCACATCTAGAGAAGTTAGCCTTGACTTTAATAATGGCATCCAGAAAATTACGTCTTTATTTTCAATATCATTCAATCACTGTCGTGACTTCATATCCTTTAAGGAATATCTTACATAAGCAAGTACTGTCAGGAAGGTTAGCCAAATGGGCCATAGAATTAAGCGAGGATGAAATAATATATCAGCCTAGAACAGCAATTAAGTCTCAAATATTAGCTGATTTTGTTGCTGACTTTAGCAACAGTATTACCCCTGAGGTAGAAAAAGAGTTACAACTCTTTAACAGAGTTAATCTAGGTCTATGGACCCTATTTACGGATGGCTCTTCCAATATAAAAGGTGTCGGTCTAGGCATAGTCTTAATATCACCCACAGGTAATAAGACACGGTAAGATATTAAATGTTATCCTATAACTAACAATGAAGCAGAGTACGAAGCAGTCATTGCAGGCCTAGAATTGGCACGAGAACTATCAATTGAGCAGATTGTAATCAGTAGCGATTCCCAATTGGTGGTAAGTCAAATGCAGGGGACTTACATCGCCTCGAGAAACTCAGATGCAACAATATCTAGAAAAGACACGAGAACTTGTAAGACAATTCAAAACATGGAAGGTAATACAAATACCTAGAGAGGAAAATGCAGAAGCAGGCGCATTAGCAAATCTCGCAGCAGTTACATAAGTAACAAATAAAGACAACACAATTGTCGTACATCTCTTCCATTCAGCAATCGACCAAGACAGAAACGAGGTAACTTTAAAAAATTTAACTTGGGATTGGAGAAACGAAATCCTCAATTTTTTGCAGAATGGTACCATACCTGAAGACAAGAAAGCAACTCAAGCACTTTGCCGCAAAGTTGCACGATACTGTCTCATTCGCAATTCACTGTATCACAAAATGTTCGGAGGACCCCTAGCTAAATGCCTCGGACCTATTCAAACAGAGTTCTTGATAAGAGAAGTCCATGAAAGACACTGTGGAAATCATTCAGGAGCAAGATCCTTGGTAAAAACCCTAATTAGAGCCGGATATTATTGGCCTAAGATGGAAGAGGATGCCGAAAACTTCGTATCCAAATGCGATAGGTCCCAGAGGTTCGCCAATAATATGCATAGACCAGCAGAACTGTTGCATCCAATCATATCACCATGGCCCTTCATGAAATGGGGAATGGATATAGTGGGACCTCTTCCCCCAGCCAAAAGACAGGTGCGATTTTTGCTCGTGCTTACCAATTATTTCACAAAATGGGTAGAAGCAGAAACATTCAAACAAGTGCGGGAAAACGAAGTTAAAAGCTTCTTATGGCGAAACATAATATGTCATTTTGGGATACCGAAGGAAATCGTGTGTGATAATGGCCCACAATTTATAGGCTTATAAATCACAGAATTCTTTGAAAGATGGCAAATTAAACGGATTACCTCAACGCCATATCATCCCGTGGCTAATGGACAAGCTGAGTCAACGAATAAAATCATCATCAACAAAATAAAGAAGCGGTTAGATAAAGCCAAAGGGAATTGGCCTGATGAATTACCAGCGGTATTATGGGCATACAAACAACATCAAAAACGGCTACGGGAGAAACACCCTTTGCAATTGTTTATGGCTCAGAAACGTTAATACCCGTGGAAATCGGTGAACCAATATAAGGGTTATAACAACTACGGAAGAAATAAATAATGATGAACTAAAAACTAATGTAGACCTGCTCGAACCACGAAGGGAAGCAACATTAATACGGATGGCAGCTCAAAAGCAAATCATAGAGCGGTACTATAACCGTAAAGCTCATCTCAAATACTTCAAGATTGGGGACTTCGTACTCAAAAAAGTCTTTCAATCGACAAAAGAAGTAGGCGCAGGAAAGCTAAGTCTGAATTGGGAAGGACCTTACAAAGTTCGAGGCATAGCTGGGAAGGGTGCCTATGAGTTGGAGGCCATGGACGGCAGAATCCTACCAACAAGCTGGAACGCCATCCACTTGAAGAAGTACTACTTCTAAGGAAAAGAAGTACCCCTGGTCAGGTATCACGCGTTCAATTTTGAACATTTAAAGTTTTACTAACTATTTTATATGATAGGCATAAAGCTAACCCATCACCAGATGATGATATAGACCTGCAAAGACGCGAGGAAGTAACACAATTTCCGGTCTAGGGTTACACTTTCTAATGGACGTTTTAACGGGTTAAGCAGTCATCATCTAAACAACTATATACCTTCGAGTCCTGCACGTTTTCCTTTTCAGGGAAAGGACCATAAAGAAGGAATAATCAAGTGCTCGAGATTTCATTCTTCAAAGCTCAAACACTTGGGGGACCATACAATATGGAAGGCTAAGACGAAGCAAAAAAGACTATTGAAAGTCAAGCTCGAGCCTGAAGATCCGTTTACCCAGCAAGTCAAGTAATACGAGCAAAATAGAAAGAACTGAAGACTCCAGCATAAGACTCCAGTATAAATTACCAAATATTAATCAATAAATATATGGTAAGTGGGGGGACTATCTGTATTGGTAAAAAAAAATCTCACACGTAAGCCGACTCTTGACGACTCAGCCAACTACGTGGACCAAGGAAAACATGACAACTAGATATGATCTTGAAAAGAGGTATGGAACAAAGAGGTACAGTTCAATAAGCCTTTGAGTTCAACAACCACGGGAAACTCAGCTTAATTAAGACGGGGAAGAGACACGGTCAGATAAATCCGGACAGAGCTACGGGCAGATTCGAGGATCCTCAATTAATGACCTATATGTTATGTAACCTACATTCAACAGTTACGGTTACCCTTTGTAACGCCTCATTAATGCAATAATTAGTCATTAATGGGCGATCATTGCAAGAATCAAACGTTATATTAAGAAACCCCTTATATAAAGGAAGGGGAGATAACTTGTAAAGGGCATCTGAACTTCGAATACAATCTACTTTGCTTTTCTATATTTCTGCAATATTGTCTATTACTCGTTTTTTCTTTATTTAATATTATTTCCTTGATTATCAGTAACCCGTGTTCATCCTAAAAATAGCTTTGGTCAAAGGATCTAATTATATGGTTAAACAGTGCAACTCTTCAGAATGGATGTTTTTGCAAAACGGTCATAGAATAAATGCCATAACATAAATGGCTATTTGCTCAACAATAAAGAGGAAAAATTGAAGATGGTAGTTAATTTTCTGTTACAAATAAAGAAAACTGAAAATTGGATAAATATTGGATTTAATATTTATTTTAATATTAATATTTTGTTATTAAAACAAATATTTAATAACATTTCTGTTAATGTTTATTATTAACAAATAAATTTGGTCCAAAAATTAATCAATCGATCATTTGATCAAATCCGAAGCCGAAACCGAGCGAGCGACGACAGCGACGACACGAGGCTTTCCTTCTTCTCAACTCTTTATGAGCTAGAAGAAGAGCAATTGCTTATATACCCATCAAAAACCTTTCATCTTCCCATATGGGACAATCAAGGAGGGAAACTCAAATATCCTCCATTTCTCATTCACCCTATTTTAGGCATTAATAGCTTAAAAACCCAACAATCCCCCACATGAATGGGGAATGGCTATATCACAAAAGTCGTCCAAACAAACTTGTATTGCCCGCTCTACAATGGAGGCTGAGTTCATAGCTGTTTGACCAAATAATTAGATTCTTTAACCAAAGCTATTTTTAGGATGAACACGGGTTACTGATAATCAAGGAAATAATACTAAATAAAGAGAAGCGAGTAATAGACAATATTGTAGAATATAGAAAATCAAAGTAGATTGTATTCCTCCTTTAGATGTCTTTGTGGGTTACATTTTCTTCCCTTGTATATGGGGTTTGTTGATACAACGTATTATTCTTACAATGATCAATCATTAATGGCTAATTATTACATTAATGAGGTGTTACAAAAGATGACCGTAACTGTTGTGAGAAAGTTACATAACGTAAATGTCATTAATTAAAGATTTTCGAATCTGCCCGTAGCTTTGTCCGGATTCGCTCTGACCGTGTCTCTTCCTTATCTTGAGTGGGTTGAATTTCCTCTAACTGATGAACTTGAAGGTTTATCAAACCGTGCCTCTTCGTTCCATGCCTTTCTGTAGAATCGTATCCAGTTATCACGTTTTCCTTGATCCACGTAACTAGCTGAATTGCTAAGGGTCAGCTTACGTGTGAGACTCTTTTTTACCAATACAGATAGTCCCCCCACTTACCATATATTTATCAATTAATATTTGGTAAGGTGATACACATTTATGGCGGGAATATTTTGCCGCCGCTTTTCCTCGAAACGTTGTATCCTTCTATGAACATAGGCGTCGTTTGTCACTTCCATTTAATACCCATACCACATGTCCTTCTTGGATTGTTATGCAATTGCGGCTGCGTCAGTTCCGAAGTGACACCTTCCATTATGACTTTTCATCATTATTTTTCCATATTTGACGGTTGCCCTTAAGTATAAATACCCTTCTTCTTTTCTTTACTTTCACGAAACACTTTGTCTCTTTTACTTGTAAAGAATTTTCCCTTGCTATTGTGGACATGTCTTCTTCAAATCAACCTAGAAAAGTAATAGATGTAGAAAACATAACACCTTCTTCTGCTCCGACTAGGAGTCGGAGGGGTGGCAGACTAAGGAGTCTAGGATCCACTCCTTCCATAGGCTCTTTTTCCTCTCAAATAGTCTCCCTACTTCTGCTAGGTCTTTAGTTTCTCCTAGGGGTAGAGCTTCTCGTTCTTTGTCTAGAGGTAGAGATGAACATCTATGCGAACCTAGAGTTGATGAGATTATTCCGGCTAAATTTATCTTTACTAGGGACAATCAAGTTTTTGTGGATCAATCTTCTTCCCTTGATAGTGTCGAGAGATACCCAACCATTATTACTGAAGGTCATATTTCTTAAGTTCGTAGGGAGTGTTCTTGGCGGTCTGATTTCCCTGTCCATATTCCGAATAATAATCAAAGAATTACGTCTTATAAGACAGGATATTCTTTTGTTTATACGTACCCTTTCACTTTAGGATTTATACCTCTCATTGATCCGGTCATAATCGAGTTTTGCCGTTTATTCAATATCTGTTTAGGATAAGTTGGTCCGCTTGTGTGGCGAGTTATCGCATGTCTTAGGAGTTCAGCTTTTTTGGCCTTGGTTCCTTTTACTTTTAGTCATCTCATTCATCTCTACTCTCATGCCATATTTCGTCAAGGGATTTTCACTCTAGCTGCTCGGAGTAAAAGAGTGTTGGTAATCCCCGGATATGATAAGGATAGGGGTTGGTACCTCCGGTATGTCGCTGTGCCCACTGCTGGTTTAGTGGGTGAAGAAAATATTCCCTTCCCTGAGAAGTGGAATCGTGCACGTGAGTATACTTTATCTCTCATCTATTTGTTTTTTCTTCTTTTTTGATTTGAGATGTTTTTACTAACACCGTATATGTTTCTTCTATTTTCAGCAATCATGGGTACTGTTGAGAATGTCTCCGGTATCCGTGATTGGGTAGAAAGATTGTTGTCTGTTGCTCCTTAGGAAGAAAGATCTTGGAAGTACCTCGCTGGGAGGTATGGTTGGCAAGTGAAGACCCACGGTAACTGAAGCTTTTGTTTTTACTTCTTTTCTTACTCGAGCCTTTTTTTCCCTTCTTGTTTAACCTTTCCTTTTTTTTATAGGATTTTCTGCCCGTGGAGTATCTGCTACGTCTGTTCCAAAGATGTCTCTGACCCAGGCTCAAGAGATTCTTGTTGGTTCGTCTTCCTCGAGGAGGAAGGTTGATGAGTCCCATTTTGCAGAAGAAGAAGAAGAAAATGAGGGTGCTTTGGTGCACAGGTCATGGAGAAGGTGGGTGGTTTTGGACGATGAGTCTACACCCTTGGCTTTGCCTTCCGTGTCTGCAGTTAGACCCTCATCTTTTGAAGATATTTCACAGTCCCCTGTTCATGATTCCGTTGAGTACTTGTTCCATGAAGGTTTTGACCTTGCCTCTGATGATGTTCCCTTGGCTGCTGTTTTTCCTGATTCTTTGAGAGAAGTTGTTTCCTCGGCTCCTCGTGTTTCCTACGCTTCTTTGGATATTACGGCCTCTACTGTTGCTTCTCCCGTGGTTTCCTCAACTCTTCAATACTCCCTGCCTGCTGCTTTGCCCGCAACTTATTCAATTCCTCAACCCTCCGTGACTGCTTCCATGCCTTCTGTTAGGGAAGTAGGATCTTCCAATAGGGAGATGCGGAGGGTCATGATAGAAGTTCCAGCTGGAGGAAGTCTTTTCAAGAAGACGGGTGATCCCGAGGTATGGCTTCAACCTTTGATAGGTCCCACGGAGAAAACCAAGCTGGCTAGCCATACAGCTCTTACATGGGCCAATGAAGTGGTGCATACCTCCTTGAAAGTACAATGTAGTTCTATTCCCACATATGAATTTTACCATGTCTAAATAATTTATCATATCTAATTGGTTTCGCTTATTGTAGATCAACCTTATTGGTATGGAGCTTATGAAGAGGATATCAAATTCAGATCAAGAAACGAAAGAGTTGCAGGCTGATTTTGGTAACTTGAAGGCGCAATATGACAGTTTAAGAATTGATATGGATGCCTTAGAGGAGGAAAGGAATACCTTGAAGCGTCAGATGAGGATCATGGCAACGGAACTGGCTCTGGAGAAAGCTTCTTAAAATCAAGTTGATAAGGACAAGAGCATTTTGGAATCTTCATTTGCTGAACAGATGTCTCGAGCCTCGGAGGAGATTAGGAATTTGAAGGATTTGTTAGGGCAAAAGGAAGAATATTCTGGTGAGCTCGTGCAATCTCTCTCTCGGACTCAAGAGGAGTTGCGTATTGCGTTATATCGAGTTCAAACTCTGGAGGAGTCGATTGTGCCTTTGAGGGCTGCCCATGAAGCTGCTAAAGCGGAGAAAGATGGACTAAAGGCCGAGTTTCAACTTTGGGCAAGGGTCATGAAGATCTCGAAGAGGCGTCTACTGTTAATGTGAGCTGGCATATATGAATTCTCGCCTTGACACATTGACGGAAGTGAGTCAAGAGGGTTTCGACCTTAGCGCTGAAATAGCTAAAACCAATGAAGCCATGGAGAAGGCTCAACAAGGTCTTAATTTCTCTTCACCTGATGGTGAGACTTCTGCCGCTCATGCCTCTCCATCCCGAGTTGCTCCTGTTCCTTCTGCCGATAAAGAAGACAATCATCCTCCTCAAGAAGATTAAAACTTTGGTTCACTCCCTTTTTTTTATTGGATTTGTGGTTACCCCCAGCTCCATCGGGGGTAAATTTGGATCTCTTTAAAGTCCCCAACTGACAACTTAGGGGCATGAAAAATGTAAATACTATATGCGGCTAAGTACTAGTTAGTACTTAGTTCTTACTTAGCCGCTCTTTTTGATATGAATACAATTTATGACTTTTTTGCTTTGAGTTTCTGTTTTACTCTTAAGTCTTTTGCACGTTTTGATTTTTGAGGTTTTTTGTTTTACCTCCAAACTTTCGCATGAAAATGCTAAAATCACTCGAACCTTTTCATAATAGGCACGGTGTTTAAGCCTTGTTTATAATAGGTTTTGTTTATGAAAATAGGGCCCTTTTTGATAAATACTTAATGAAGAAGACGTCTCAACTTCATAGTAATGCAATAGAGTGATATGAATTTTTCACATGTTTAAGAATATTTTCTGAGGGAAGTTTTTTATTTGAACTTCCTCAACATTTTACATGTGTTCCGATTATCTTCTAAAACTCATGTTGCAACTATTTTCATTTAACAGATTTGATATACATTTGTATTTCGTAACTGTTTTTCATAAGTAACAATTTTTTCGAGTTAATACAAGGAAACAACTGTTTTTCATTAGTAACAGTTTTTATAATGATTGGTTTTTTTTACCCATAACTGTTTTTGTTGATAACAGTTTTTAATAAGTACAAGGGAAATGCTTTTCCATTTGTAACTGTTTTATTTGATAACAATCTTTTGAACAAATACAAGAATTTTGATCTTTCATCCGTAACTGTTTTATTTGGTAACAGTTTTCTATATGAGTACATCGTTTTTGTAACTGTTTTTAATCACAACAGTTTTTGAATAAGTACAATGATAATGACCTTTTTCCCTTAACTGTTTTTGTTACAATAATTTTGAATAAGTATAAAGATTTACATTTCTTCCTCGTAGCTAATATTTTGCCTTTTAACCTGAACATATAGTTCGAAGGTTTTTGAATTTTAGGCTTTATATTGGAGTCTTGTGCTGGAGTCTTCAGTTCTTTCAATTTTGCTCATATCACTTGACTTGCTGGGTAGATGAATCTTCAGGCTCGAGCTTTGACTTTCAACAGTTTTCTTTGCTTCGTTTTAGCCTTCCATATTGTATAGTTCCCCAAGTGTTTGAGCTTTGAAGAATGAAATCTCGAGCACTTGATTATTCCTTCTTTGCGATCCTTTCCCTGAAAAGGAAAAACGTGCGGGACTCGAAGGTATATAGCTTTTTAGATGATGACTGCTTAACCCTTTAAAACGTCCATAAGAAAGTGTAACCCTAGACCGGGAATTGTGTTATTTCCCCGCGTCTTTGCAGGTCTAATATAATCATCTGGTGATGGGTTAGCTTTATGCCTATCATCTAAAAAAGTTAGTAAAATTTTAAATATTCAAAATAAAATCGAACGTGTGATACCTGACCAGGGATACTTCTTTCCCTTAGAAGTAGTACTTCTTCAAGTGGATGGCGTTCCAGCTTGTTGGTAGAATTCTGCCGTCTATGGCTTCCAACTCATAGGCGCCCTTCCCAGTTATGCCTCGGACTTTATAGGGTCCTTCCCAATTTGGATTTAGTTTTCTTGTACATGTCTCTTTTGTTGATTGAAAGACCCTTTTAAGTACGAAGTCCCCAATCTTGAAGTATCTAAGATGAGCTTTACGGTTGTAGTATCGCTCTATGATTTGCTTTTGAGCTGCCATCCGTATTAGTGTTGCTTACCTTCGTGGTTCGAGCAGGTCCAAATTAGTCTTTAGTTCATCATCATTTGTCTCTTTCCGTAGCTGTTATAACCATTATGCTTGGTTCACCAATTTCCACGGGTATTAACGTTTCTGAGCCATAAACAAGTGCGGAGGGTGTTTCTCCCGTGGCCGTTTTTTATGTCGTTTTGTATGCCCATAATACCGCTGGTAATTCATCAGGCCAATTCCCTTTGGGTTTATCTAACCGCTTCTTTATATTGTTGATGATGATTTTATTCGTTGACTCAACTTGTCCATTAGCCACTGGATGATATGGCGTTGAGGTAATCCATTTAATTTGCGAGCTTTCAAAGAATTCTGTGATTTGAGAGCCTATAAATTGTGTGCCATTATCACACACGATCTCCTTCGGTATCCCAAAACGACATATTATGTTTTGCCATAAGAAGCTTTTAACTTCGTTTTCCCGCACTTGTTTGAATGTTTCTGCTTCTACCCATTTTGTGAAATAATTGGTAAGCACGAGCAGAAATCGCACCTGTCCTTTGGCTGGGGGAAGAGGTCCCACTATATCCATTCCCCATTTCATGAAGGGCCATGGTGATATGATTGGATGCAACAGTTCTGCTGGTCTATGCATATTATTGGCGAACCTCTGGCACCTATCGCATTTGGATACGAAGTTTTCGGCATCCTTTTCCATCTTAGGCCAATAATATCCGGCTCTGATTAGGGTTTTTACCAAGCATCTTGCTCCTGAATGATTTTCACAGTGTCTTTCATGGACTTCTCTTATCAAGAACTCCGTTTGAATAGGTCCGAGGCATTTAGCTAGGGGTCCTCCGAACATTTTGTGATACAGTGAATTGTGAATGAGANGTGCTTGAGCTGCTTTCTTGACTTTAGGTATGGTACCATTCTGCAAAAAATTGAGAATTTCGTTTCTCCAATCCCAAGTTAAATTGTTGAAAGTTACCTCATTTCTGTCTTGGTCGATTGCTGAATGGAAGAGATGGACGACAATTGTGTTGTCTTTATTTGTTACTTCTGTAACTGCTGCGAGATTTGCTAGTGCATCTGCCTCTGCGTTTTCTTCTCTAGGTATTTGTACTACCTTCCATGTTTTGAATTGTCTCACGAGCTCTCGTGCCTTTTCTAGATACTGATGCATCCGAGTTTCTCGAGCGATGTAAGTCCCCTTTTTCTTCTCTTACCAGTATTGCACTTACATCAATTTATGAGACAACTAGGTAGATATACAATCTTTCACCTTTTTTTGGCTTTGAAAGCAACAGTGGTTTTGATAGATAAATCCTCAGATTTTTTAGGGCTTGTTGACATTCTTCAGTCCATTCGAACTGATTCTGCTTTTTAAGAACTAAAAAGAATTTAAAACTTTTTTTGGAAGACTTAGAAATAAATCTTCCCAAAGTTGCTATTCTCCCTGTTAGCCTTTGAACTTTTTTTTTTATTTGTCAAAATATCAGGTATTTCTTCTATAGCTTTAATTTTAGCGGGATTTACCTCTATTCCTCTGTTTGATACAAGGAAACCCAAAAATTTACCTGATTGCACTCCAAAAGCGCATTTTTCTGGATTTAGCTTCATATTATACCTGCGTAAAATATCAAAAGTAGTAGAGAGATGCTGGAAATGGTCTCCCGCTTGTGTTGATTTTACCAACATATCATCAATATAAACTTCCATCGTTTTTCTTATATGTTCTTGGAACATTTTAGTCACTAACCTTTGATAGGTGGCTCCAGCATTTTTCAAGCCAAAAGGCATAACTTTATAACAGTAAGTCCCCCTAATTGTAATGAAGGAGGTTTTTTTCTCATCTGAGGGATCCATTTTAATATGATTATAACCAGAATATGCATCTAGAAAGCTTAATAATTCATGACCTGCAGTGGCATCAATCATTTGATCTATATGTGGCAATGGGAATGAATCTTTGGGGCATGCTTTATTGAAATCAGTATAATCTACACATACTCTTCATTTGCCATTCTTTTTAGGTACCACCACAGTGTTAGCTAACCAGTTAGGGTACTTTACCTCCCGTATCAAACCAATTTTCAAGAGTTTTTGAACTTCTTCATCAATCACTTGATTCTTGAATGGTCCTTGCTTTATTTTTTTCTGTTTAACAGGTACGAAGGATGGATCTTCATTTAGTTTGTGAGTCATCACTTCTGGTGGGATACCTGTCATATCTGAATAGGACCACGCAAAACATTCTGCATTAGCCTTTAAATAGTCAATTAACGTACCTTTTCGATCGGGACTCAGCCTCGTGCCTACATACACCTTCCGTTCAGGTTTTCGCTCAAACAATGGAACATATTCGAGCTCTTCCGTAGTTGTTTTGACGTGTTCGTCTTTTTCCAGTTCATGAATGACGTCCGGTCTAGAATCCACATCTATATGGTCCGGCGCATCTTCCATGGTGACTGGATCCTCCTTTTCACGGGTGTCTCTTTCCATACTTGTTTGAATATTTACTTTTTTCGTATCTATTTGGTTAGTAGTTTTTTCCCTAACTGATTGGCTAGAGACATCCGTTTGAAAGATTTCTCTATCTCCTGGTTCTTCCGTCCCTTTTTTGTTATAAAGTGCCACTGAATTTATATTTCTGGAGGTCAGTTGATCACCTCTAATTTGTCTGCTTCCCATTTTGAGGGAAATTTGATTACCTGGTGTAAGGTAGATGGTATTGCTTTCATGTCATGGATCCAAGGCCTTCCCATAATCATATTATAAGTCATGTCAGTATCAATGGCTTGGAATTTAGTGCTTTTAACTACTCCCTCGGCGTGAGTGCTAAGTTCAATCTCTCCTTTGGTTATCACCGCAGAGTTATCAAACCCTGATATGGATCGTGCCTTTGGGATCACCTGATTTCCCATTAGAATTTCTTCCACGACTCTTAACAAGATGATATTGACTGAACTACCTGGATCAATCAACACTCTTTTAACGTTAGTGTCATGAATGAGTAAGGATATTACCAGGGCATCATTATGGGGAAGCATTAGTCCACCAAAATCTGCATGGTCAAAGGTTATTTCATCTTCAGTTGGATCTTCTCGAACCCGCTTTCCGTGGGTAATTGTGACCTTTGACTCTAATTGGAAAACTATTCTGTTTACTTCCTCTCCTCCATGTATCACATTAACGGTTCACTTTGGAGAAGGAGGCTTTGGGGGCTCCTGCCTGTTCTTCATATATGCATGTTTACCTTTATCACTAAACAATTCTGTTAAATAGCCATGTTTTAATAAGTGTTCTATTTCACCTTGTAAAAATCTGCAATCTGCAGTCCTATGCCCATGATCGTTATGGAATTCACACTAGTGATCTGGGTTTCTTTTATTTGGATTCGATCCCATCTCTTTGGGCCACTTAACCTTGTCTCCCATATTCCTCAATATTGAGACAAGCTCAGTAGTACTTACATTAAAGGTATGATCCCCAATTCGGGCATTACTTCTAAGTCGTTCATCTCGATCTTTTCTGGATCGAGATGAGGATGAGCCTACATCTCTTCCTGGTGGTCTATAGTCTGACCTAGTGTTTTCAAACCTGGGACGAGTTTCACGTCCCGAGGGTCCTAAGTAAGGATCGTACCTATTTTTACCTGATCTTCTCTCTGATTCAGGACGTCTGGATCTGGAATGATATTCATCTCTTGAACGAGCAATGATATCTTCTTTTATTCTGAGCTTAGTACTATGCATGTTATATACATCGTTCCACGTTGTAGCTGGGAATTCTCTTAGACTTTCCTTGAGTCGTCTCGTGGATTCTGAGCTTTTATCATTTAGGTTTCTTGCAAATGCCATGGTTGCCCAATTATCTGGCACTCTGGGTAATTGCATTCTTTCTCGTTGAAACCTGTCTACAAACTCACGGAGTAATTCCGTGTCTCCTTGTTTTATTTTGAATATGTCTTCCATTCTTTTCTCAACTTTTTGTGCACTAGAGTGTGCTTTTATAAATGAATCTGCAAGCTCAACAAAAGAGTCAATAGAATTTTCAGCGAGTAGAGAATACCAGGTTAGAGCTCCTTTGATAAGAGTTTCTCCAAATTTTTTGACAAGGACTGATTCAATCTCCTGTTTTGTTAAGTCATTGCCTTTTACTCCAGTAGTAAAAGCGGTTACATGGTCGTGTGGGTCAATTGTTTCATCATATTTGGGAACGTCGGACATTTTAAACTTCTTGGATATAGGCAAGGGTGCTGCACTTGGCTTCCAAGGTTGTTGAGAATACCTATCAACATCAATGCCTTTGATAATAGGCGGTACTCCAGGAATCTGCTCGATGCGATCGTTATGTTCCTTCATCTGTTTCTGCATGGTTAGCAGTAAATTCTGTAATTCAGAGTTATTAGTCATACCCGATCTCGCTTCGAGAGATTCATTAGGGGTGTCGCCCCTTGCTGAGTTTATCAATCCAGACTGGGGATTTTCCCCGGTGACCGTGTTGTTTGGAGGTGGTGTCAGTGGTGCAGGTGGTGCTGCTGGAGTCCCCTTGAAAATTCTTGCAAAGCTTGTCCCACGTATTTTGCAATCATTTGTCTTATTCGATATTGTTATACCGTTTGCTCATTATTATTGCGGTTGTTGTCAGATCTTTCTGGGGACGGTTCCCTTGAAACACGAGGGGTTCCTTGAGGTGATGGAACTGGGGTTCCACTCCTCTGCTAGTTGTTGTTGTTGTCATTGGAGTTCGACATAGTTTAAAGGATATCGATTGGAAAGCAAACTAAGATTATCAGATTCCCGGTAACGGAGCCAATTTGTTTAACCAAAGAATTAGATTCTTTTACCAAAGTTATTTTTAGGATGAACACGGGTTACTGATAATCAAAGAAATAATACTAAATAAAGAGAAGCGAGTAATAGACAATATTGTAGAATATAGAAAAGCAAAGTAGATTGTATTCCTCCTTTAGATGTCTTTGTGGGTTACATTTTCTTCCCTTATATAGGGGGTTTCTTGATACACCGTATAATTCTTGCAATGATCAATCATTAATGGCTAATTATTACACTAATGAGGCGTTATAAAAGATGACAGTAATTGTTGTGAGAAAGTTACATAACGTAAAGGTCATTAATTAAAGATTCTCGAATCTGCCCGTAGCTTTGTCCAGATTCGCTCTGACCGTGTCTCTTCCTTATCTTGAGTGGGTTGAATTTCCCGTGACTGATAAACTCGAAGATTTATCAAACCGTGCCTCTTCATTCCGTGCCTTTTTGTAGAATCGTATCCAGCTGTCACGTTTTCCTTGATCCACGTAACTAGCTGTATTGCTAAGGGCCAGCTTACGTGTGAGACTCTTTTTTACCAATACAATAGCCTTTGACTTTTCTTCCTACCAAAAATACCCTCTGCAAAATATTATATATAACAAAATAACTTTACTTAGTTCAAACTATTAAGTAATATAAAATGACTTTTGGGATGAACTTTCATATTTATTGAATGATTTTTTGATTTATTTGAATTATCTTGAAGAATAAAGTACTTTTCAATTTATTTTTATATTTTAACAACAACAACAACAAACCCAGTATGTTCCCACTAGGTGGGGTCTGTGGAGGGTAATCTGTACGCAGACTTTACCCCTACCTAACAGGTAGAGAGGTTATTTTCAATAGACCCTTGGATCAGGAAGGGTAATAAGAAGAAGTGAAAAGCAACAAAGGAAGAAAGAGTGAAGAGAGAAGAAAAATGGAAGAGATAAAGGATAAGTAGTACCAAATACTAACAACAAGGAATACAATACATGAGGCGCAAAAAATCACATAACGTAATAAAAATCTAAGAATATGAAGGGACATGCGTGCTACTAAGATTATCGGTGAGCAACTAAAAACTACCCACTAACCTTCTACCTTAATCTTCGACCTATACGCCTCCTTATCAAGGGTTATGTCCTCAGTAAGCGGAAGCAGCGCCATGTCCTGTCTAATCACCTCTCCCCAGTACTTCTTAGGCCTACCTCGACCTCTTCTCAAACTCGCCGTGGCCAATCTCTCACACCTCCTAACAGGGGAATCAATGCTTCTTCTCTTAACATGTCCGAACCATCTCAGCCTCGACTTCCGCATCTTGTCCTCCACGGAGGCTACTCCCACTCTCTCTCTCTCTCGGGTAACTTCATTCTTAATCTTATCTCTCCTAGTACACCCACACATCCATCTCAACATCCTCATCTCTTTTACTTCCATCTTCTGCACGTGGTAGTTCTTGACTGACCAACACTCAGCCCCATACAACATTTCAGGTCGAACCGCCACTCTATAAAACTTGCCCTTAAGTCTTGGCGGCACGTTCTTATCACATAAAACACCGGAAGCGAGCCTCCACTTCATCCATCCCGCTCCAATGCGACGTGCTACATCTTCGTCAATCTCCCCGTTACATTGGATAATAGACCCGAGATACTTATAACTCGCTCTCTTGGGGATAACTTGAGCATCAAGCTTTACCTCTACATCTGCTTCATGGGTCTCGTCGCATAATTTGCACTCCAAGTATTCTGTTTGGTTCTACTTAATTTGAAACATTTAGACTCCGAGGTCCGTCTCCAAACCTCCAACCTCACATTAACTTTGCTTCGCGTCTCGTCAATCAATACTATATCGTCGGCAAATAGCATGCACCAAGGCACCTCTCCTTGGATGTGTTGCGACAGTACATCCATCGCTAAGGCAAATAAAATTGGGCACCACCCACAATAATAAGTAAAATTTATTTTTATATTTTACTTAAATAAAATAAAAACTTGATTATTATCTTTAATAATAAATATTTGTAATTACTTATATGCTAATATAATATTAACTATTAAGCAAATCTTTTCATGTCCTTATTTATAATTTGACACTTAAAAGCACTTCCAAAAAGCTTGGTCAAAGTTCAAAAGTGCTTTTCATATTGATTAGCCAAAAACAAATTGTTTTTCTCCAAAAGTACTTTTTCGAAAAACACTTTAAAAAACACACCAAAATAAACTGATTTTTCGAGTTTGACCAAAGATGCTATAATTACCATTACAAGATAAAAGTTGTGGAGTACGAGAAGTCACTATAACATTTTTTTTTGCCACACAACTAAGAGCCCGTTCGGATATAAGTAATATTTTCTTTTTTTTACTTTTTTTTATGAAATCCGCGTTTGTTCATAAAGGTCCAATTTTCACTTGAAGATGCATTTTGGAAATTTTCAAAAATTTGAAAAACTCCGAAAAAAATATTTTTCAAAATTTTCACTCAAATCACTCACAAAACTTCAAAAAATAATCCAAAATTATATTCATGTCTAAACACAACTCAAATACCATTTTCACTCGAAAATCTTTTTCCCCTATTTTGGAATTTTACAATTCTTATGTCCAAACGCCCACTAGAAATGAAATAAGCAAGAAATGTTTCAACGGTGATTTATTTGTTATTGGAGTTTGTAATACGCAATTTCAATTGTAATCTTTAGACCAAGTCAACTTCGTAACTTTCAATTTAAATAAGAAAGAAAGCAAGCAAAAGTGTCAGCATATGGAATGAAATTAGGCAATTCAAGGGTTGAATTCTGAAAGCATGGTCCATAGACGCATACTGCCATACAATTTGGTTCTCACAGGATTGGCAGTGCACCTTTCGGGGAAGGGCAACGCCACCGGCCGCCGTTTTGATTTGACAGTGGTGCGTAACCGTCAAAACGCGTGGGAAAATATACCCATCTCTGCTGACTTACAGCCAAAACTATTCCACCTTCCTCACTTCTATTCTTTTATTCTCTCCGATTGGCATTTTCCCTACTAATTATTTTAAGGATTCAAACTAGTAATTTTCATACAGTTACAAATAGGGGCGTCCGTAAAACGAAAAACTGAATCAAACCAAAAATCTAACTAAATCGATCCAAAATATCGATACTTTTTAGATTGGTTTATTTATGATTTTGTATTTAAAAATCAATCAAATTTGGTTTGATTTTGATTTTAATAAAAAAATAATCGAAAAAACCGAATCAAACTAATTATAGAGGTAGATAATAAAATTTATTACTACACCTATTGTAAGTATGCAAAGTTAAATAACAAATGTTAGGACTATATTAAATTCAAGATGTTAGTCCAAATAAATATTTCGCTAATAAATTGGTTGATTATTTAAATCCAAATATATGTGTTGGGCTAGTCCACTTAATCGGACTACAAATTAAATGGTAAGGTCACTTTATTGGCCCAAGGTCCAAATGACTATTAGCCCATCTTATAGCCTAGGCTCATGACACGTGTCAAGTGATGTGGCAATCCGAGACAAAAGAACAAGCCAATAAAATCAAGACACATGCCAAGTGACGTGGCAATCCAAGACAAATAAATGAGCCAATTAAATCATGCCAAGTGTCTGGATGTTATTGGACAAGTCAAACAGACCAATCAAATCGCAGAGCCACACCACTCCTTACAACTATAAATAGAGGTCTTCATAAAGCTAGAAAACACCAGAAGTTATAACAAGAAGCAAGCAGAGAGCTCGTGGATCAAACACCGCAGATTTCTCTACAAGCTACAAGTTCAAGCATTCAAACACTCAAGCTACAAGTTCAAGTCAAGATCAAGAACGAAGGCAAACCAAATACCAAGGCGTTCGAGATCAAGTTACTTGTTCGTGATCAATTCAAATTCAAGAAGGAGATTCAAGATTAAGCTTTACAAGCCCTTGAATCAAATCAAAATCAAGCTCATCAAGATAGTATACATTCTTGAAGAATCAGAGGAACACCATAGAGATTGTAACACTTTCATTTATTGAAATCTAATACTATATTTGTTACGCAATTTTTCGATCTTGATTATTTATTTTTGTCGACGCGAAAATTTGTTGTTACACCTATATATATGTATATTTTTATGTAAAGGTTATAAAATTTTGTGGTACATATTAGTCGGTTATATTTTAGTTTAGTTTATTGCTTTTATAATAATCTAATTCTTTACCTTTAAGTTCTAGTTTGATTGGTAATTTTCTTTTGCTAACTATAAGAATTTATTTCATGTTAAAAATAATCGACTTTTAATTTAGTACTTAAATTATTCATCACTATTTGATTCAATTATCATCATATATCTTGGTAAATGATAGATTTCTCAAAGAGTAATTAGTTGATAGTGTTACGGTGAAAATGTAGTCTCCGAATATGTGTTTGGTAGTGTATGTCTCATATTTAATGAAAAAACCCGACAAATAACCGAATAAAACCGAAAAATCGACCAAAACCGACAAAAACCGAATCGATAAAAAACCAAGTTAATTGGTTTGGTTTGGTTTCAATATTTGAAGAACCGACTTGCTTGGTGTGGTTTCTTTTTAGAGAAATACAGATTCAAACCGAACCACGAACACCCCTAGTTACAAATATATTAATATTACTCTATTTCAACAACAACATACAATATACCCAGTAAAATCATACAAATATGATCCCAGAAAGATAGAATATACACGTACCTTAACTATTTGATTCCAATAGACTCTATTTATTTTTCTGGTAAGAAATAGAATGACACATTTAAGATTTACTTTTATTTATTTATCTACAATGACATGGTTTCATAACCACAAAAAATTCCATGACATATTATAACCACAAATAAAAGTACTTTTCTTTTTGAATTCGTGTCTAAATTAAATATTAACACATAAATTAAAATAAAAGAGTATTTAAAATTTTATATTTAAATGTTAATAGAAAATTCTTATTTTAATTTATGTGATACTATTTGATATAGATACGAATTTAAGAAAGAAAAGTAATTATAAACATGTCATGAAATTTTTTGTTCTTTTTTGTTTTCTATTCGATGTCCGATATCTATATTGGGATCCGATTAAATACGTATTCATGCCGAAGGGGTAAAGTGTTCCCTAACAAATGCGACTCCATATGAGATTTTTTGTTTATACTTTAGTTACTAACTTACTAGTAATAGTTAATCAAGTTAATTTTTTGCGGAGAAAGGGAAGGGCCTTTTGGACAATTGATCCGCAACTGACGAGTACTCTGTTCGCTTTACGTGTGGAGGCATGTCGTTGATCCCTCCACATCAGTGCTGAAAACGTGAAAAAGTAGGAATATTTATTTTAACTTTTTTTCTCAAAAGTTCCCTTGTTAAAGACTCCTCACTCCGCTTATAGATCTTAGATCTGCTACCACTATATAAAGGAGCTCCCCGCCCTCTTCTCTTTCAGATCCATCTTTTTCCTCTTTCTACTACTTCTCCTAAATTCATCATCTCTCACAGGTACGGATTTGGCGAAATTGCCTTTCTTATTCCCTTCTTAATTTCAGCTATACATACACTTTGCATTTACACGATTCCCTGTGTCTCATCGCATGCATTTATGATTCAGCTTTTGCTATATTTTTTTCGATTTCATAGATCATTAAGTGTGAATTTTGTGGTGTATTTAAGGTTAATTTTGTGGAAAACAGCTGTATTTTTCTTCTTTTCCGATTTAATGATGAAAATGCTAGATTTTGATTAGATCTAGTGGTTGCTCAGATCATTCGTTGATGGATCTGAAATATGAATACTAGTAGATGATCTGAGTGCTTTTTGCTTAGATCTGGTCAAGATCATGCTTGCTACTTTTCACTGCCTTTGACATTTGTTAATTTCTGTTTCGAATTAGTGAAATTCGCTCTGTTTTCAGTTGTTTTATGTCCCCCTGTTCCACAATAAATGACACTCTTTCTTTTTCATAAGAAAAGAATGATACTTTTCTAAATTTTGATATAATTTAACTTGAATTTCCCATTTTTAATCTTAATGACAAATAGTTACACAAATATAATGTTTAAGATCACAAGTTTCAAAAGTTTGATATACCCAAATATTACGGCACATTTAAGACCTCAAGTTTCAAAGGTTTCTTATCTTTCTTAAACTTTGTCAAACTAAGCTATATAATGGACGGAGTATTATATATCAGGTTGAATTCCAGAATTGCATGTTAGCAGTAGTGTATGTGATAGATAGTTTGAATTAGTGTCATCCTTCGAGTGTTGTTTATTTTGACTTAAAGTTTACTGTGTTACTCTAAACCATCTCTAGATTTTCGTCTTTTCTGCATAGCTGTAATGCCCCTTGTGCATCTCCAGTTTAGATTGTATCTTTGTCTTAGCAGCATGTCCTTCTTATGCATTCTCAGCTCGTTTCCTATGCAATGAGAAATGTATAAAACAGTAGTCTTTCATATTAGATGTTACATTTGAGAGTTAAAATCTGGTGGCAAGTATTGGGCAGACAGTGTGCTGCACCTTGTATTCCAATCATTATTTTCATTACGAATGTCATGATAGGACCTAAAATTATTAGCTGAAGAGATTAAATGTTATAAACATGTTTAAGCTCTTAGTTTATTGGTTTATGCGTGTTCTCTAATGCCCCTTATTATTCCTTAGTCCTTACATTATGGATTTTGCTTTGCCGCGAGATGTTTAGCCTTAAAAATACGTGAACTTTTGTCTGTTGTAGAGTTAAAATAAAGAAGAAAGGAAAATGGTGAAGATTTGCTGCATAGGAGCTGGATATGTTGGTGGCCCCACCATGGCCGTCATTGCACTCAAATGCCCTAACATTGAAGTGGCCGTTGTTGATATCTCTGTGCCTCGTATCACTGCCTGGAACAGTGACCAGCTCCCCATCTATGAGCCAGGCCTTGACGATGTAGTTAAGCAGTGCCGAGGCAAGAACCTCTTCTTCAGCACAGATGTGGAGAAACATGTACGTGAGGCTGATATAGTTTTTGTTTCTGTCAACACTCCTACCAAGACTAGGGGTCTTGGAGCAGGCAAGGCTGCAGATCTTACTTACTGGGAGAGTGCAGCCCGTATGATTGCCGATGTCTCGAAATCTGACAAAATAGTTGTTGAGAAATCAACTGTTCCAGTCAAAACTGCTGAGGCAATTGAAAAGATTTTGACCCACAACAGCAAGGGAATTAACTTCCAGATTCTCTCGAACCCTGAATTTCTTGCAGAGGGTACCGCAATTGAAGACCTCTTTAAACCTGACAGGGTCCTAATTGGAGGCCGGGAAACTCCAGGAGGCCAGAAGGCTATCCAGGCACTGAAGGATGTTTATTCTCACTGGGTTCCTGAAGACTGTATCATTACCACCAACTTGTGGTCCGCTGAGCTCTCAAAGTTGGCTGCCAATGCATTCTTGGCACAAAGAATCTCTTCTGTGAATGCCATGTCAGCTCTATGTGAGGCTACTGGAGCGAATGTTTCACAGGTGTCATATGCTGTTGGTAAGGACTCAAGGATTGGTCCCAAGTTCCTCAATGCTAGTGTTGGTTTTGGTGGATCTTGCTTCCAGAAAGATATTCTGAACCTGGTTTACATTTGCGAGTGCAATGGTCTGCCTGAGGTTGCTGAATACTGGAAACAAGTTATCAAGATTAATGACTATCAGAAGAATCGTTTTGTCAACCGCGTTGTAGCCTCTATGTTCAACACAGTCTCAAACAAGAAAGTTGCAATCCTAGGTTTTGCTTTCAAGAAAGACACCGGTGATACCCGAGAGACCCCTGCTATTGATGTGTGCAAGGGACTGTTGGGGGATAAGGCTAGGTTGAGCATATACGATCCTCAGGTGCAAGAGGACCAAATCCAGAGAGACCTCTCGATGAACAAGTTTGACTGGGATCATCCCCTTCACCTCCAGCCAATGAGCCCCACAACCAAGAAACTAGTCAGTGTTACTTGGGATGCCTACGAGGCAACAAAGGATGCCCATGCTGTCTGCATTCTCACAGAGTGGGACGAGTTCAAGTCCCTTGATTACCAGAGGATATATGATAACATGCAAAAACCCGCTTTCATTTTTGATGGCAGGAACGTTGTGAATGTTGACATGCTAAGAGAGATTGGCTTTATTGTCTACTCAATTGGTAAGCCGCTCGATGCCTGGCTTAAGGACATGCCTGCAATCGCTTAAGAGCATTACTTTGTTCGAGTTGCTTGTTTTGGTATCAACGATATTAGTTATCAGCCAGTCAGCTGGGATTCTTTACTATTTTTTTTTAACCACTTCAATCTCTGCTTCATTTTGTCCCTTGTAGTCATAAAACCATCATTGATATGAGTCGTATGTAAGATGTTTTTATGTTTTATTTGTATTGATGAAACTTCTTTTTATCATTTACTTGTCCTGTCGGAGGATTTATTTGTTCTATTATGGAGGATATTTACACTTTGGACCGGATTCTGTTTTTCTTTAAAGCAAATTTGTATTATTAAAGACATACATTTTTGTTTAAATACTGAAAATTAAGCATTTAAGGGTATAACTGTAAACTCATTACGTTTTAGTTTTAAAACTAAATAGTTATTTTAAATGATATCTTGTATTTTAAGTTTTAGTGCAATGAACCAAACTTGCACCCAACAAAAAATAATTTATATACTATTAATCTCTATACGACTGATCCCTGCATTGTAAAGGAACTGCTTTAAGAAGTTGAAGCTCGTCTAGTTTGCTGTTTTGAAGTTGACTTGTACATTTCCTAATTTCTTGACGCCTCTATCATTTCCTCTTTTTTTTTTAGCCGGTTCCAAGTGAGAAAACAACTTATTTATATTTAACTATATTGAATTTAGACCAAATCCGTTGGATACGAGTTCACTCTAAATAGAGCAATAGTGATGGCGAATTTGATTAATTTAATGTTGTGGACTTGGTTGAAGGGAGCTTTGGGGTAACTGATAAAATTGTTGTCATGTGACCAGGAGGTCACAAGTTTGAGTCGTGGAAACAACCTCTTGCAAAAATGCAAGCACGGTAAGGCTGCGTACGATAAACCCTTGTGGTTCGGCCCTTCCCCGAATTCCGCGCATAGCGAGAGCTTAGTGTACTGGGCTCTCCGCTGACTTGGTTGATTGTCATTGACAGTAAATCTGAGTTATTATCTCATTTGTTTTTTTCATCAATGGACCTAGCAGGGTAGGATTTTGCCCTTTATTAATCACACTTCTTTTACATTGTTGACTGGTGATTAAAAAATTCAATATTTGATTTAACATAATTTAAATTTATTTAAGCTGCCAAGACAATTTAAAGATTACTTATTCTCTTTGTCCTTTTTTATTTTATTTTGCAAAAATAAAAGGATCACGTGTCAAATATTTGCTATTTTCTTTTTTATTGTTCAAATATTTGCTATTGCATGCAAGGTTTTCTCCTCTATTAGTTAGTCTTATGGATATAAAGACTGAAAGTCACACCAAAATTTCAAGAATTCAAAATTCAAGAATCCTGTTTTCAGCTCACTCTTTAATTGGTTAGTTTCCGAGTATATAAAAACCCCAAAAAACCAACCCCCGTAACAACCCATCTTCTCCATTTAGTTAGAATCAAGCTCAAGACTCAGTTTTATGCTTTGAGGAAAATGGAGTGGCCGACTTAAAAGGGTTTTTACTTCTGAATACACAATTCCCATTACACTTTTCTTGATTCTGCAATTTTTTTACCTTTCATTCAATTCAGTTTCTTTTACGAATCAAAATGGAAGAAACATCAGAACAGAAGCATAAATGCAGGTTTTGTAACCATAGTTGCAGTAGTGGGAGATCATTGGGAGGTCACATGCGTGTTCATTTAGACTTGATTTCAGCAGAAAAGAAGCAGAAAATTAAAGCTGAAAACAAGATGGGTTCTTCTTCTTCAGAAGAAGCTGATAATCATTTCGAAAATTTGAGCATTTCAGAGCAATCTGACAGTAGCATGAGTCAAGAAAAGGCCAATAATATCAGCACCAACGATGTTGATGATATTGACTCAATTGGTTATGGTTTAAGAGAAAATCCAAGAAAATCTTGGAGGGTTTCTGAGTTAAAGCTTTGTTCTTTGAAAACGAAAAACCTATGTAAAGAATGTGGCAAAGAATTTTCCTCTACCCAAGCTCTAGCAGGTCATTTAAGGACTCATTCGAAAAAAGGTACTAATATTTGTGAGAAATGTGGTAAAGGTTTTGGTTCAACTAGGGCTCTTTATGGTCACATGAAAGTTCACGTGAAAAGATCAAGGGTTGATCAAGAATCTGAATCATCAAAACAAAGCTTGTCTGATTTTGAGACTGTGTGTCCAATTCGGAAGAAGAGATCAAAGATTAAGTACAAGATTGATGCAAACCCTACTTCCTCTTCTACGGTTGGTGAAATTGAAGAAATGGAAGAGGCTGCTAAGACTTTGATGATGCTTTCATGTGGTGTGAGGGACTGGGATGAATACATTTCAATTTCAAAGCCTCTTAAACATGAAAATGTCATTTCTGTTAATGCTTTTACTGGAATGAATTTGTCTCAGGCTGGCTGTTCTGATTCGAGCTGTGTTGATGGTTATGAAAAGAAGCGTGAAAATGAGGCAATAAATGATGAATTTTCAGGCAAGTTGATGATGATCAACACTGAGATTACAAGGGTCTGTTGTTCTACTACTATACTGGAATTGGATAATGATAGTCCAGTTGAATGGGGAACAATTGGAGTAATGAGGACAAGTCCTGAGCCAATCAAAAGCAAGGATCACAAATGTCCAATATGCTTCAAAGTTTTTCCATCAGGCCAATCTTTGGGAGGGCACAAGAGGGCTCATTATACTGGATTCACTGAAAGCAAAACTAAAGAGACTATGGTGAAAAAATTGGAGGATCTTGCTGATAATCATAGAAGTTTTGATTTGAATAATCCTGTAAATGTTGTGGATGGAGGGGATAAAGATGTTGATGAGCTCAACCTTTGGTGGGTTGGTGGAAGTAGTTGAGATAATTCATTCTGATTTTCTGCTGAAGAGGTTTTAGAATTAGACAATTCATGATTCTTTTACATGTTTGAATTTCATCATTGTAAAGATAGTTCTATAGTTCTGTAATAACACAGGAAAGATTTGAGTTTCCAGTTAGCTGAATAAATCATAATGAGAATTAAGGCATACACTGTTACTATTTTGATCTTTATTTTCTGGTTATTGCGTTGCTGGTGTTATCTTTCTATATTCCTTTGTTGTTACTGATACACTGTCTCTTTCCTTCTTGTGCCGAAGGTCTGCCGGAAACAAACTCTCTACCCCTCCGGAGTAGGGGTAAGGTCTGCGTACACACTATCCTTCCCAGACCCCACTTGTGTGATCTCAGTGGATTGTTGTTGTTGTTGAGAATTAAGGCATACAAATTAGTACCAACATTACTGTTTACTCTTTACATTCTGTTCATTTTGCATTCTTGCATTGTATTATTACATCTTTTCACAGGACACACTACACCTATGAATATCTTTATCACTTTTAACTATTGGGAGTAGTTCTTGCTTTTGGCTAATTTGAAGTCTAGAGTTGGATTTAATTTGTTGAATTGGAAAGAAACATGTTTAGATGATGTTTCCTGGATTAAATATAAGATTAATGAAAAATTAGCATCTGGTCTTTGTAGCTTATTGTTTAGTGACCTAAGGTATATACAAGTTACATCAATCCCCCCCTTTCCCCCTCCCCCCAAATATTTGGAAGATTATAAACGTTGACTACAAGGAGAAAAGATAAATAGGTGTCCCTTTAATATAGAAAAAATGTCTTCAGGGATAATTATTATTAAGGGTAAAAAAAAGAAAAAATCAATTTTATCTTAAATTTCTAAAACAAATAATTTGAGACAAATATTTTTTGGGAGAAATTCAAAATAGTTAAATTTACAGGTGGTCATTCAAAAATAGCCACAATTTCAAAAGTAATCGAAATTTAGTCACTTTTCATGTAAAAATAAATCTGAACGAAAACACTATTCAAAATCATGAAAATACTCCAGCATAATGTACTGGAGTTCCAGCAAAGTATACCGTTCCAGTATATTATGCTGGAAGTTCATACACAGGTGCTCGAATCTCTAGTATATTATGCTGGAACTTTCCGCGTGTTGGAGTTCCAGCATAATGTGCTGGAAGTTCATATACAGGTGCACCGAACTCTAGTATACTATATCGGGTAGAGATGATCTGCGTACCCACTATTCTCCTTAAACTCCGTTTGTGGGATTAAAGGGTTGTAGTTGTTATTTTTTATATGAATAAAGTTTCATAGCTTTAACCACAGTCGCTGAATAAGGCTGTGCATAATTTGTTAAATACTGAATTATCATATCGAAATCGAAAATTTTGGTATTTTATATGGTATTTCGTTTAAGTTTTTTAAGAATATGGTATTAGGTATGATATTTGGTATTTTAAAATGAAATCTCGAAATATTGATACCGTACCGAAATATATATTATACTACACAAAACATATAGTATTATTAATTATAACATAAATATAAAAAAATTAATTTTTTTTTCTCTAAGTGCATTAATTAACTCTAAACAAATAAGAACGACATTTCTAATGATCAAATTTATTAATTTATGTGCAATTTTCTCTCTCTGGGTTGATATTTTTTTATTTTGTACTTTTGAGTACTTTAATTAAGAATATTATTGTTTATGACTTTATGTATTTGTTAGTATTTAAATCAAAACCGAACCGAATAAATCGAAAATCGAAACCGAAAGAAGAAAACAAAATCATACCATATTTAATTAAATAAGATATTAAATATTAAAAATACCGAACCAAAATATCTAAATAACATACCGTATAAGAGACAAACATCCCTATAGCCTGTTTGACCAAGCTTCTCAAGAGGTCAAAAGTGCTTTTTTTTCCAAAAGTATTTTTTTCCTAATTTGAGGTGTTTGGCCAAGCTTTTTTTGGTAAAAAAAAGTGCTTTTGGGAAGAAGCAAAAACAGTTTCTGAGAAGCAGAAAAAAGTAGCTTCTTCTCAAAAGCAGAAGCATAAGCAGTTTTGACTTTTCTTCTTATCAAGAATACCCTTAACAAAATATAGTATATACCAAAATAATCGTTAAAACTAGTACTTAGGATATTAATGTATAAATATTTTTTATTATTTTTAGGATAACTTTCTAATATATAGTGACTTTATGGGTGAATATTTTTATGTTTTGTTGAATGATTTTCAATATATTTAATTTATATTAAAATAATTAAGTACTTTTAAATTTTATTTTCATAGTTTACTTAAATAAAATGAAAAGATTTAATTATTGCATGTAATAATAAATTTTTGAGATTATTTATTTACTTGTAATAGTAACTATTAAGTAAATCTATTCATATCCTTATTCGTAATTTGATAATTAAAAGTACTTTCTGAAAAACTTGGCCAAACATAAATAATTGTTCAAAAGTATTTTTCAGAAAGATTAGCCTAACACAAATTGCTTCTCTTGCAAAAAATATTCTCTTAAAAAAGTACTTTTTCCAAAAGCACTTTTAAAAAAAGTAATTCTCAAAATAAGCTGACTTCTCTAGCTTGGCCAAACAAGCTGCTAATCGCTTAGAACGATCATATCAACGTCTCTCTAACTTAACCAAATGTCTATTTACCCACAAAAAAAAAGGTGAACCAAACACAGTCTTTCACTTTTTCCCAAAGATTCCTTTTTGGTAAATGGCTTCTCACCATCACTACCACCACCACCCCACGGCGGCCTCTACCAACCCCACCCCCATCTCCGCCGTCTGTTACTGCTATTCTTGTTACCCCACCCCATCCCCGTATCCTCACCCAAATCCACCACACTCCACTCCCCTTTATACCCACTACCCGCCTCCGCAGACCCACTTCTGTGCTTCACATCTAACCCCACCCCCACCCCCACCACCCTACAACCCTCCTACTCAATGCCATTGCCAACCCCTTAACCAAAATCATCAATATTTTCAAGAAGCAAATCATCAAGTCAACAAAATACCAGAACAGCAAACTCAACGCATTGTTACATCTCTTCTCCGTCGGATCGCCGCCTTAGAATCTTCCCTCCGCCGCAGCTCTTCTAGTTCTCCTCGTTCTCGTCAGTCCCTACGTGATGCTGCAGCGCGTACTATTCAAACCCACTTCAGAGCCTTCCTTGCTCGTAGATCGAGAACCCTCCGGCAGCTAAAACAGCTGGCTTCCATCAAAACAACTCTCAATATTCTCAAATCGTCAGTTTATGGTAAACCCCATTTTGATACTCAAGCTGTTTCTCACAGAGCTATGGATTTACTCGTTAAACTTGACTCTATTCAGGTAATAATTATGTTCTAATTGCAATTTTGTGCATTTGCTTCATACACTTATCATAACCCTATGTGAATACCTTGTGGTGGAATCACAACCCTCTGGACGAAAAATTGTATATAGGTCAAATCTTAACTTTTAATACACACACACACACACACATATATATATATATATATATATATATATATATATATATATAAAATCTTAAATACCTATGGAAATTCCTGGATTCGTGACTGAATAGCTCAAAAGTGTTGAAAAAGGGGTTCTTTTTTGCAGGGGGATGATCAATTAATTAGAGATGGTAAAAGGTCGATAAACAACGAACTGACTAGATTTATGAAGGTAATTAATGGGGTTTCGGTATTTTCAAGTAGAGTAGTGAAGAATGTGAGGAGTGGCAACAAATCTAGGGTTTTTAACACTGACTGTGAAGTGGAACTTGGCAGAAATCTTAACGAAGCCATTGATAAGTTTGTTGCGACAGTAAATGAATCCGAAGAGGAAGAAGAAGAGGAGGAGCACCTAAAAAATCCTAGAGTTTCTGAAGCTAGAAAATCTGGGGTTTTACGACGAAATAGGGAGGAAGGCGGGCTTAAACCAAAACAAAAGAAATCTGTGAGCTTTGCAGAGAATGTTAATGGGCAAGAGTCATTTGATGCTGATGAGATAGAGCTCATGAAAAACCTTAGCAGAAGAGTTGAAAAAATTGGAAATTTATCCAAGGATAACGCTGAAGTTGATGAGGAAGAAGATGGAGGCCGGTATAGTGGAAGTAGTGATAATGAAATAATGGATCCAAATTGCTACATTTCAAGAAAAGATGACGGTTATAATGAAAGGAATGTGAGAGATGAGGATGAGAATGAGAATGAAACGGAGAGTTTCTTGTTCTCAGCACCATTGCCTGTGAAGATGGAAGCTAGAGCAGTTGATATAACAGGAAAAAGGGTGTCAAAATAGTTGACAATTGAATAGTTGGTTCCCAACAAGATGTCAAGATTTGAACTTTGCTCTCCTGCTGGATTTTGCTGAGTATTGACAATTAGGTGGAAGTTTAGAGCTTCTGCAATTATCGGGAATTAATTGTAACTGTTAGTGATGATATTGATCTTGATGATGACTACTGTTAGGTTTGGTTACGAGAGTTCATGTGTTTTTGGAGTTTTGGATTTTGGCTGTTTGGTTTTCTGCCATTGTTGTACGAAAGGGAGATATTTTGGGTGTAATGGCCTTGGTCTGTAAGTCTTAAATCTTAATGAAGATTGTTGAAGTGTTAGAGGTCACATTTTGTTCAAAGATAATTCAACAGGTGGCTATTTCTTCTGGAATTTTTTTAACCTTTAAAAAAGTTTTATTTCTGAATTCAATGGTCAATTTGGAGAAGTAGTACTACTTTGCTTTCAGTAGTAACTTATGATAAATATCAAATTCTTATAGTAAAATCCTCCTAATTTCATTCCAAAATTATAAGAAAACAAAATCCATTCCAAACTTGTCGTCCAGAAAGCTAAAATACATTTTATGTCTGTCTCTTGATGTTAGAAGAATGTTGAGGATGCAAAAGTTTCTTCTAGATAGAAGTGTGGTCGACTTATTAACAAAGCCTAAACAAACTTACAGGTGATCAGTCAAAAGGCTTATATGTTGGAAGTTTCAAGAATCGAGTCACTCTAATAGCCTGTTTGGCCAATTTTTTTATTTATTTTTGGGGCCAAAAGTACTTTTTTTTTAAAAATTGAGGTGTTTGACCATGCTTCTAGAAGGAAAAAAAGTGATTTAAAGGAGAAACATAAGCATTTTTTTAGAAGCAGAAAAAGTAGTTTCTCTCCGGAATAACTTTTCTGAAAAGTATTTTTGAAAAAAATATACACTTACAAGCAAACTTTAAAAACTTGGCCAAATACTAATTACTGCTTAAAAATACTTTTCAAATTAATTAGTCAAACACAAACTGATTCTCACCCAAATTATTTTTTTGAAAAGTATTTTTAGGAAAAACATTTATCAAAATAATCTGATTTTAAAAGTTTGGCCAAACATGCTACTTATAAGTTAATGTGAGAGAGTCAAAGAGCCTAAACCCGCACAAATTTACTACTAGTGTTAATTTATGAAATGTAGGTCCAAGTTAATAATATTATTTGTAGAGCTTCCGTTGATAACCTGCAGATCGACTTGAAAGTGAGAACCAAAAGAATTCCTTTATTTCCTCATATTTTACTTGTCGTAGTGTCAAATTACGTAAACTTTGACTAAAATGTATGGATGTAAAGCTTCTTTTGGTATGCAACTTTTTGAATATTTGAATATTATTTTTCAAAGAAGGAATTAATTTGTGTCAAAACTTGGTTAAATCAACTTTGGATGAACAAAAAATCGTTTTGGTACGAAGCGAGTAGTATTAGGAGTAAATATTATATTTGTTGCATATAACCCATAAACCATCTAGTTTAACCAACTAGCTGACCTACCATAAACCGAAAAGTTGGTCATAAAAACAGAGGAATAAATTTAGTGAAAAGAGAGAGTGCTATAACTGAGATGGTATAGAAAATGGTAAATTGCTTTTAGCGCAGAAAAGACATCTGTTCTAATTCATGAATGGCCCATCAAACAAGATGACGTACCTTAAACGAGTCGTTAAAACAACTGCCACTGCAGAGCAATGCAAGTCTCTCCTGGAAAACTGCGCCAAAACCAAATCTTTAAGAACCACAAAAGGAGTCCATGCTCGTACCATTACACTCGGCCTCCTTCAGTCCCTCAGTTCGAACCATTTGCTTTCTGTCCTGACAGCTGCATATGCACTCTGTGGTCACACTTCATACGCTCGTAAACTGTTCGATGAATTGCCTCAACGAACCTTGCTCTCATACAGGTCCATGGTAAGAATGTACACCGAAAAGGGGTTGCCTAACGTTGCGCTCAAAATCTTTGGGGAAATGCTGCGATCGGATAAACACAAGCCTGACAGACATACTTTTCCGTTTGTGATTAGGGCGTGCAGTGACTTGTTCTTACTTCAACAGGGTGTTGTTATTCATGGGTTGACTGTTATAAGTGGGTTTATGTGGGATACTTTTGTGGGAAATTCGCTTTTGACCATGTATATGAGTTGTGGAGATAAGAAGGGCGCTAGGAGGGTCTTTGATGCAATGCAGGCTCGAACCATTGTGACCTGGAACACTATGATCAGTGGGTATTGCCGAAATGATAGTCCCAAGGAGGCCCTAATGATTTTCAAGAGAATGGCAGATGCTGGTGTCGACGCTGATTGTGCTACTGTGCTTTCCCTATTGCCTGCGTGTGGGCGTCTGAAGGATTTTGAGATGGGTAGAGAGGTTCACTCACTGGCCGAAGAATTAAGTTTTTGGGACAATTTGTCAGTTAGGAATGCGGTCGTTGATATGTACGTTAAGTGTGGTAGAATGGATGAGGCAAGGTTGGTTTTTGAGAAGATGGTTGATAGAGACGTGGTGACTTGGACTACGATGATCCACGGGTTCATTTCAGACGGTGACATAAAAAATGCACTATGGTTTTCTCAAAGGATGCAGCTTGAAGGGGCAAAGCCGAATGCAGTAACTCTGTCATGCCTTCTTGCTGCATGCGCTAGTTTGCCTCATTTGAGTCTTGGTAAATGCCTGCATGGCTGGGCTATCAGGCAGGACCTTCAGTCTGATGTTAATGTAGAAACTGGCCTCATTGACATGTATGCTAAATGCAACTGTTTTAGACTTGGCTATCAGGTGTTTGCAAGGACTAGCAAGAAAAGGACTGTTCCGTGGAATGCAATTTTGTCCGGGTGTCTTCATAATCAGCTTGCAAGAGAAGCGATAGAGCTTTTCAAGCTAATGTTGTCAGAAGCTGTCAAACCTAATGATGCAACCTTGAAGAGTTTACTTCCTGCATTTGCTATTGAAGCAAATCTCAGGCAAGCATTGAGCATACACAGCTATCTTGTAAGATCTGGATTTGTTACAAGAACTGAGGTAGCTACTGGTTTAGTTGATATATACTCAAAATGTGGAAACTTAGATAATAGTCACAAGATCTTCAATGGGATACCCAAGAAAGAAAGGGACATAATTTTGTGGAGTACGTTAATAGCTGGTTATGGGATGCATGGGCACGGCGAGACTTCTCTGTCACTGTTTAATCAGATGGTGCAATCTGGGATCAAACCTAACGAAGTCACTTTCACCTCGGTTTTGCATGCTTGTGGTCATGCTGGTTTGGTGGATGACGGTCTTTATTTGTTTAATTTCATGCTTAGAAATCACTCTGATAGTCTTACAACAGATCATTATACCTGTACGGTTGATCTTCTCGGTCGAGCCGGCCGACTTGAGGAAGCATATGAACTTATAAAAACTATGATTTTCGAACCATGTCATGCCATCTGGGGTGCACTGCTAGGGGCCTGTGTGATACATGAAAATGTGGAACTGGGAGAATTGGCTGCAAGGTGGCTATTTAAGCTGGAGCCAGAGAACACAGGAAATTATGTACTGTTGGGAAAGATCTATTCTGCAGTTGGAAGATGGAAAGATGCAGAGAATGTGAGACTTTTGATGGATGAAATTGGACTAGTAAAGACTCCAGCTCAAAGTGTCATTGGGGTGACAAGTAGGTGATTTCTTTTACTTTCATTGTCCTTGTAGCTGAAAGCCATTTTCCGATGCAAATAGATCCAAACCAGAGCTGAAGCTGATGGAAACTTCTGAGGAATATGCGATAAAAGGATGAGAGCTAGCCCTCTTAGTCCCACTGCTGCTTATGACCTCCTCGATTTTGCTATTTTAATTAAAAATCTGCAGTGCTTCTTGTATCAGCTCGATGTTTAATTGTTAGGTTGATCGGTTTTATACAATCGGTCAATCACACTGTTCATACCGAGTTTGAAGCTAGTTGAAATCATCATTTAACTTTAAGAATTCACATACCTCTAGTCACTAATCACTATGGCAAGAAAAGGCTGAATACTATGGAGTGAGATTGTGATACCTGTTGGAGCAGAATCGGAAGTCCAAGATTCCGTATATTCATTTATTTTTAATGTATGATCCTTGCTTATGTTTTCTATAAGAAAAAAGTGTGTTACATGTGACAGGCCGTGCTTAGTTTTTCTTTCTGATTTTTTCGTGCTGATTCAACGGTACTCAGGCGGTTGGTGCCCAGATGAGGTGACCTCGAAGAAGTATTCTTGGCCGTCATCATGCTACTTTAGAGCCCGAAAATAGAGCAGCAACATCTCTGCATCAGCATGAATAGATAAAGTAATCGACTTTTTTCATAACTTTGTGTCACTAGCATCCTTCTGGAAGAGCCATGTGCCTTCCATTATTTAACACAATAATGGGATTATTATTCTGTTTGCTGTTCCTACATGTTACTATGCCGTAGTGGGAGGAGTTCAAAGACACTTCCATGTTAGGAATGGATGGTTTAGAGAGAGGTGGAGGCAAAGTAGCTGCACCGCGTGCATCTGAACTAGTACTAAATATAAATTTATGTGTAAAAATTAATTAAAATTGCAACATAATATATATATACTCATAATTTTAAAAATACGACGGATTTATTGCTAAGAACCTTAAAGATTAAACTCGTGAAATTTAAATTCTGGATCCGGTTACGCCTTTGGTTTCAGGTGTTTTTAAACAAACGTCCCTATTAAGGTTTAAGAAAGCTGGCTTATTGCTACTGCTTTATTTTTCCTTTTCACAAAATATCCATAATCACGAGCAGTGCTACCTAATAAAGTAGACTAAGTTAACTCTATGCAAGCTTAGATGTTGCATTTAGATCACAAATACTTAACCTATGACTCAAGAGTTTGCTTGTCCGAATAGGTGTTGACTCGCTATTTGTTCTTGTTTTGTGGATTGTTCTACTTTTAAGTTTCCCCTTTTAGGACCATGTTTATAGCATGTGGATAAGTGGGACTTTGTCCCCTCCTTATGTTAATGTTGCACTTGTCTTGTAGCTTTTTGTCAACTAGTTGTAATCCTATGTTATGCAAGAAGGATTAAGCAGCAGATGAAAAAAAACAGTTTAACTAACCAATCAGTGTTTTGCACCTGCCATATACTGCAATTACATAAGTAAATATTACACGAAAATAATAGTAGTAATTATTGAATCTTTGTAATTAAAAGATTAAAATGAACATACGTATTACCCAACAACCATGATTGTTATAACATTTGTAAATTACAAAAGAACCTATTTTCTATTGTGTTCCCTCGGGGCAGAGCTAAAGTGCGGAGAGCGGATTTGGCCGAAAACAATGGCTTTGATTCAAATTTTGTATGTCTTAAAAATTAAATATGTGTAAATTATTAATTTAGAACCCAATAAATTAAAACGATTAGAATATTCTGACTCCGCCTCTGCTTGGCCATCTTCTT
>ML276258.1:22958-60109 GCA_005239495.1 Nicotiana undulata | reverse complement strand
ATCAAAACCCTAGGTCCCAGAGGGTCGTCGCATTTTAGATATGCGGTCCGCATTAGTGATATGTGATCGCATTTGTGCGTCGTATTTACAATGTAGCTTCAGACATCAGATGGTGATGCGACTCAAATGCGAACCGCATTTGCGATATGCGATCGCATATTTGATCGCATTTCACTCATTAAACTCGACTCATCTTTCTGTTGCGGTATGCGATCTTCTGGGCTCGAAATGCGATTCGCATGTTGCATATGCGATCGCATTCGGCCATTGCTCCCCTCTTTTATCTTCTTTACTCTCTTTTTGCTCAATTTCACTCCAATTTGACCTTAACCACTTCATGGCATCATTTTCCTGCAAATAGAGCAATTACACACTAAAAATGACCTCAAGTTATCTTTTAACAATACAAAATCTAATGAGAAAAGGCTAAAATGAGTGGTAAACTCACCACTCATCAAACTCCATTTTTCCCCTTTTGAATTAACTCCTTTCTTTTTGGCTTGATTCTCTTCTGATTGTATAGCAATCGGGTGGTTCCCTAACGCGGTCAAGGACCTCTCGGGATGGGTTAAACTCTTAGACTCTGCCTACCCATATAATAAGCGTGTTTGGCATGATATGGCCAAAATGGGATGGCAGGACAAAAATCATGGTACGTCCTTACTGTTGTTACTTCTAAATCCCGTGTAAGTAGACTTCTTGGCGATATGTTTTATATTTATGCTTGTGCAGGACTCGGGGAAGTTGTTTCAATGAGATTGCCTCCTCCTAGCAAGGAAGAGACTCAAAAGCTCTCAAAGGACAAAATGAGGAAGAAGGAGGCGCCAGCGGAGTCTCCAAAATCAAAGAAAGCTAAGGCTTGAAAGCCTAGGACCGATGCAATGGTCCTAACTTTACCAGCTGCTGAGAGTCTTTGTGTTGAAGATGAGGATGATGATAGTTTCCCACTAGTACATAGGGAAAGATGAAGCGCTGACGCTTCAAAGTTTGCTGGGCAGAAGACTACCGAGTCAGAGGTGGACGGTGCGGACCCACCTCAAACTGAGGAGACCCTCGAGGAGGGTATGGGTGCAGTCCCCAAGCCAACCGTCAAACAGGATACAATTTGTGCCGATGAGTCCTTGGTTGGCGAATTCGGAGGACCCAACTCTGAGGTTCTTCGAGGGCGAGAGGAAGCCCCAATAGAGGTCGACGCCATAGGCGATCTTCAGTCGAGCCCATCATTTTCGCCAAGGCAAATACGGGATGCCCAGAACAGGGAAGCTCCCGATATAGGGGCATCCTAGGGAGAGGACGATTTTTTAAAGTATTACTTTGTCAGTGTTGAGGAGGATGCCGATCTTGATGCCCCCCGTCGCTCTCGAGGAGGCTGAGAGACTCCAAAGGCAGGTGATCTTTTGACACGACCTTTGTGTTTTAAGTTTTGACCCTTGTCTTTCTAACTTCTTTCTTTTGCGATGTAGGTCACGAAACTGTATGACCAGGCTTTCTCCAAGATACAAGATGAGCTGACTTATCGCGAGGACGAGCTCGATAAACATGCGTCGGAGTTAAATGAGCTGAAGACTTCATCTGCCCGAAAGGAACAGGAATTGATCGACCTTCGGGCAAGCTCGGAGAAGGCACTCCAGGAGCAGGCTAACTTTATCGAGCAAGTAGTTTGTTGTTCATGAGCTTGTATTTTATTGTCATAACTTGGTGATTATTACCTTGATTCGGCATTTGCAGATTGAGCAAAAGGATGCCCTTGTGGGGGAGCTTCATGAAGAGATCACGGCCAAACACTTCGAGATCCTCGAGTTGAAGCGGCACAATGGTAGCATGTCCTCGAAGAGGGATATTCTTCCGGGAGAGCTGGCCTTGACTCAGGGTCTTATTCGAGCTGCTCAAGAGGAGGCTCGCAAATTTTAAGTGCTCCATGCTGAGTCGGTTGCCGCATTATCCATGGCCAAGTATGAGGCGGATGCATTCGTATCCTCGTACAAAGATGATATTGTCGCCGCAAATAATCGAGACAGGGATATATTTGAAGAGGCCGAGCTCAAACTGGATCGCGTCGTTGCCCATGCTCATTTGGAAGCTCGGAGGCAGGCCTTCGAGGAAGTGCATACCAAGGGTATCGATCTATCTGCTGAGATTGAAGAAGCCAAGGCCTTTGAAGAGGATTTGGAAGTTCCGACTACTTTAGACGAGGGCTCCGCAAGAGACTCGGGAAGCAGTGGAGATGAAGGATAGGCCACTTTGCTATTTTTGTTTCTTCTCTTTTGTATATGGGCTCCGCATGGGAGTTTTGTAAATGCTCTTCTCTAAACATATTTTTGGAATGCAAAGGATTCCCTTATTTAATGTCTTCAAAGTTTGCCCTTTAGTTTCTATGTAAAACTTCGGATTTGATTTTAACTCCTTCGAGCTCGATCTTGGAGTGACATAGTCCCTTCGGGTCGGGTTGTTCTGACTTCAATCGCACACCTTCCTGAGGTCGGGCTGGTAAGGGGATGATAATGTCATTCTTATGGCATAGTCGTGAGGTAGCCGAGGTGGACCCGTCGGTACATTTCGCAAAAAGGCCATAATTGCCTTGTCAGAGCTGATTGGCTATCAAAGTAAATGAATAGTCACCTCTCTTGTTATATATATTCGCTTTCCTTACATTGAAGTCTTTGTTGTGCAACTAACTTCCTTTACAAAGTTCCCTTTCTTCCAGCAGTTCTTCCGCCATTTTAGTTTAAATATTTCTCCTGAGTTTGCATCTTCTTTTTCTTGTTTCAAAAGAGTCATGGCTTCCATGCCTAAATCCGCTCACCGGGAAGAGGAAAGTTCCACCTCTGCTTCCCGCCAGGTCGGTGGCACACCGCCGGCGTTGGGCGAGCTAACCTTGAGTTATTTCATCTCGATGAAAGAATTTACGCTAGATAGACCTATCGATGTTTCGGGACATCGAGAGCATGCCTCGAGGTTCATTTGATCAATAGAAGAGAGACACCTCGAGGTTGTGAGGAAAAACTGCGGATGGCGGAAAAGGTGATGTTTCAGATACCCTCTTGGGGAGAAGATATTATGGCCCATGTAGAGGGGATTTTGAACGTATATATGTACCCTTTTACGTTGGGCCTTATCGACCGACTCGTGCTCGAGTTCTGTCGAAGATATCGAGTTACATTAGCTCATATTCATCCATATTTCTGGCAGATCACGCTGATGATAAGATTCTTTGTTGAGAAGTCGGAGCTCGAGATCACTCTCAGTCACCTCATTAGGTTGTATTTGCCTTTACATTATCGAGGTCTGATTACACTGCGACGTCGATCCACCAAGCCCTTTATTTCCAGTGATGATGAGGACAGGGACCGAGGGTGGATGAGTCGGTTTGTCAGGGTGAGGACTGTTGATATTATTCCTGCTGAGTTCCTGCCGTTTCCCGAGAAATGGAATTTCCACTGTAAGTGATATGTTGTATTTTAACTATCTTTGTTCTCAGTGGGCTCAGATTTCATAAGAACATTTTCTTTGTTTCTGTGCAGCGATCCCGCAGATGCCAAATGAGGTCCCGTTCTTGCGGATTAGACTCAGAAATTGGCATCTTGCTCGACCTACGATGAAGGCAAGTGGCGAGATCTGTCAAAGGGAAGATGGAAAGCAAAACACCACGGTACGTGCCGTGTGGTTTATTTCTCGAGGAATATTTTCCTTTATGTATATTAAATCATTTATCGCAGGCATTGGAGAATTTTCTGAGATGAGACCATGCCTTCTCGGAGAGGAGGAAGGACCGTCGGCTTTGGGGCCGAGGAATGATAACAAGCAAAGTGTATCCTCGAGGGACGAGGATATTCATAGTGAAGCAGGCCCTGCCCGGAGGCACAAAGAAGATGCAACCATTGGGAAGATCTTATATTCCTCGACCAGTATGCGAATGGTGATGCAATCGACGGGGACGGCATCACGTCGATGGCTCGAACTGAGAGATCTCCCGAGGCAGCTAAGCCTGCTGAACACGAGGTCTCTAGCCTCTAAGGAGAGGTTCTACAAGAGGGGAGGAGCGAGGGTCCCTTTCCACCATCTTCTTCTTCCTTCGAAGGTACTTTGAGGGATGTTCGGGGTCAGGGGCCGCCTAGATCAAGTGGAGTTCCGAGTGATCGTGTCCCCATCCAGAGTGGTTCAACTGGGGCCGATGAGACCAGACCAGTAGATGTGCACTCGAATTTTGGGGAGGCTCAGCGACTCTGCTCCATGGTGAGTTTCAGTGACCTTTTGTCTTTTTAGCTTTGCATTTTCATCCTTTTAATTGAACCTTCTTTATGACAGGCATTCGACAAACTCAAATCTGAGTTGCTTCGCTGTGAATCTAGGTTGCAGAAATATTTGGACGGGGAGAAATCTCTCAGGCTTCTTCGTGATAAGAAGACAAGAGAGTTGATACACCTTGGATCAGAGTTGAATCGAAGTAGTGATTACGAAGGCAACCTCAAGAAATAGGTAACCTTTATTTTGAGGGAATACATGCTTCTTCTCCCATCTTCGAAAACTAACGTTTCGGTATCTCAGTTGCAAAGAAAGACAGAGAACTTGGAACGCCTTCGGGGAAAAGTTGATCAAGTTAATTCTGAACACACTGAATTGAGGGCACAGATAGATGCTCATGTTGCGGCCGAAAGGAACGCTTTGGCTAAGGCCTCCGCCCTCGAGATACAACTTTGCACTGCTCGAGAAAGCCACTCAGTTCAGACGAGCAGGATTGCTAATCTTGAGACAAACCTTTTAAATATGAAGGACGAAATCGTGGACGCTCGAGCCGAAGCCGAAGAGGTCCAAGCAAAGGCCGATAAGAAGGCGACCATCTATCTGAAAGATGCCGCTGAAGCTCGTGTGAATTTGAGGGTGGTTTGCGACCGATAGAGACTAAGCAATGATTATGCCCGATGCAAATCCCAGAGGGAACCCCTCGAGGAGATCCTTGTTAAGGGCTTCGATCTCTCAGAGGAGATAGAGCAGAACAAGGTGGATGAGTTCGACGCCAAGTTCCTCGTCTCCGATGCTGAAGATAATGAGGAAGAGGCCCGTGAGGGAGCTGATCCCGAGAGAGCTGAGGAAGGCACAGTCCCCGGGGGGGAAAAGCTTAGTCCCCGAGGGTAGATTAGGTTTTCCTTTCTTGATCTTTGTATAGGGATCCCTGTGGGAGTATTGTGAATGTATCTTTGTATCATTACATATATGAGAAGAAACCTTTTGGTTTTCCATTTATATAAACTTCCTCTTACTTGTGTCTTTGTTTTCTTTTTTGAATTTTGATGCTTGTTGATGATTAGTCCGAAGAGTTAGATTTCGAGGTGAAACCCTTGGGGTTTTGTGCTTGACGAGCATTTGGTAATAGTTGATAGCTAACCGCTTAGGGCTCAGTCTTCGAGTCACGTTTTGACTCGACTCATCGACCCTTAGGTTTCTAAATCGTCCTTGAGGCTCTTTAGGCTAGCCCTTAGGATCTTATGCGTTGGTCCTTAGGCTCTTTTTAGATCATCCCTGAGGCTCTTTAGGCTGTCCCTTAGGTTCTTATGCATTGGCCCTTAGGCTCTTTTAGATTGGGTCGATGCGACCTCTAATATGGCTATCGTTAAAGACTGTTTGAAGTTTTTGTGTTCGTCCGACTCTTCGACGGCTCGACTAGAACCTCGATTATGAGTCGATATGTGACGATGAATGAGAACCTCGGGAGGTTCGCTCGAAGGCTAAATTTTCGAAGCCTTTTTCTTGAAGGCTGATTGTTTCAAAGCCTTTTCATTATTTGGAGTTGATATGATCAAAGCTCTTTTACTTATACCGAGGGTAGCCTGATTAACTGATTCTTTTTGAAGTATTTTCGAAGTATTTGAAGGACTGTAGTTTTATGGCGGTTGTCGGACGCCTCTGAGCCCTGTTCATTTGGCTGGAGCCTTTGATATGACCGTAGTCTTTATGTTTGGCCGTAGACTTTTAGTCCCTGAGTGAGATAGCCTCTGCGTCTATATTGAGGGTATGCCTTTTTAGGGGGTCTTACAAGTTCGAGTAGATAGACTTGGCCATAATATTGGGGTTATGCCTTTTTTAAGGTCTTATGAATTTGGGCATGCCTTGTTGAGGTCTTTCAGATTTGATGTTGCCTCGTCGATGGCTTATGGGCTCGAGGTTGCCTCATTGAGGGCTTACGAATTTGGTGTTGCCTCGTTGAGGGCTTGAAAGCTCTATTTTGTCTCGTTTAGGGCTTATGAATTCAAGTTTAAATGGCTTGGTGAGCTGACTGTTGACGACAGTCCCCGAGTTTCCGGGAGTTTTTGGCCCTGGAGCCGTTTCTTGTGAAAATAGCAAACTTCTTTGAACCATATAGCGTTTTGATGATTAAATATACTCCTTCGATTACTTTATACAAGCGTACATGTTTTCTCCATTGAGAGTTCGATTATTCTACGCGGACACAGTTCATTCGGCCGTTTGGTCCAATACAACATTCTCATGTCGAGACCCTCTCTGGCATATTTCAATTTCTTTAAGGAGGTGACCTCCCGGGGGAATGCCACCCAGTATTTGAGGTTAATCGAAGAGAATCCTTGAATACTTGATGAGTTCTCCTTAGGTAACATATGGATGTTATCTCGTTAAAAACCTCGTCGGTAAACCCCATTTGGGATAAAATCTGATCTAAGGGAAAAAGAGCGCAACGCATGCTTTAAAACCTAAGGTCTTCGAGCTGGAGGGTGCTTCTATTCCTCTCAATATAATACATGCACATAAGTTAGTATAAAACATAAATGAAAAGGGAGGGGGTTGGACCTCGGCAATAACAGCGTTGGAGCCTCTATGTGTTCCAATCGTTTACTCCGAGGACGCGGCACGGTCCTTTATTCACTTATTCGGGTGCATCCGAGAATGTAGGTTATGGTTGCTACTTGGATTTTGGCTCCTTTGATGTAAAAGGCGTCGATGCTGGTGCAACATCGTGCACCGCAAACATCTCTCTCACTGCATGTTGCACCCCGTATACTAGTTTTTACTATGTCCTTTGTTGGAAACTTAATCATTTGATGAAGGGTTGACGGCACCGGTCTTATGTTGGGTATCCATGTCCTTCTGAGTAAGGCATTGTATCTCATGTCACCTTCGATTACATGGAACTTGGTGTCTTGAATTGTACCGGACACATTGACCGGGAGGGTGATCTCCCCTTTCGTTATTTCGCTCGCCATGTTGAATCCATTGAGAACTCGAGAGGCGGGCACGACCTGGTCGAGCAGTCTGAGCTGATCCACCACCCTCTACATGATTATATTGGCCGAGTTACCTGGATCCACGAGCACACATTTAATTTGAATTTTATTTAAGAGAAAATAAATTACTGGTGCATCGTTATGAGGCTGAGACAAGGTCTCGATGTCTTCTTCGCTGAATGTGAGAGCGTCCTTAGTTATATAAATCCGAGTTAGCTTTTCCCTGGTGATGAATATTTTCGTTCGCTTGACAACAGGTCCCTATGACTCGTCGACTCCTCCCATGATCATGTGGATGACGTGTTGTGGTTCCTTCAAGTCGTTCTTCATGTTTGCCTCTCTTTCCCGAGACTGATTTTTAGCTCGGTCTCTAAGGAACTCTTGAAGATGCCCTTCGCTGATCAGTCGGGCTACTTCTTCTCGAAGCTATATGCAATACTCGGTCCTGTTCCCATGAGTGTCGTGGTATTTGCATACCAAGTTTGGGTTCCTTTGTGAAGGATCTGATAATATGGGTTTTGGCCACATGGTATCTTTGATTTTACCTATGGCCGATACGATCTATAAAACATCAATGTTGAAGTTGTATTCAGATAACCAGGGTTCTTCCACCGGTCTAGTGTGCCTAACTAACCCGGCTTTGTTCATGAGTCCCCGGGAACCTTGACCTCGATCCGTCCTTCGATTGTTTCGAGGTATATTGCGCCTCGGGGCATTTCTTCGATCTTCCATGTATGGTTGATACCTTTCCTTGTTTGGCCTCGGTTCTCTTTCTAGAAACCTTGATTCCTTTGCTAAGAGCCTGTTAGGATACACTGAGCCCGAGGGAGCTCCCAACTGGTCATCCTCGACCCTGATCTTTGACTGGTACATGTTGTGTACATCCGCCCAATTTATGGCGGGGTACTCGACCAAGTTCTGCTTCAGCTGCTTCAAAGCTATCGAGTTTCGTTCGTTAAGCCTTGCGTGAAAACCTGCACTTCCCAGTCATTGGAGACTGCTAGTAATTCCATTTGAAAGCAAGACACGAACTCCCTTAGCATCTCGTTCTCCCTTTGTTTGATTTTTAAGACATCGGACTTCCTCGTAGCGACCTTGATGGCACCGGCATGTGCCTTTACATAAGAGTCTGCCAGCATGGCAAACGAATCCATTGAGTTCGGGGTAGGTTGTAATACCACATCATGGCCTCCTTAGATAGTTTTTCTCCAAAAATTTTCAGCAAGACCGATTCAATCTCATCATCCTTTAGGTCATTTCCTTTTACAGCACAAGTGTAAGAAGTGATGTGCTCGTTGGGGTTCGTGGTCCCATTATACTTCTGAATATCGGTCATTCTGAATTTCTTCGGGATGGGCTTCGGAGCCGGGCTTGATGGGAACGGCTTCTTCACGAACTTCTTTGAATCTACACCCTTCAGAATCGGGGGTGCGTCCGGGATCTGATCGACCCTCGAGTTATAGGTATCCACCTTTTTATCGTTAGCATCAATCTTATTTTCTCCTAATTCGATCCTCCTTGTGAGGTCCTCGAGTCATAATAGCGGGGTCAGCTGCTGACCCGTCATTGCTCGACCTCTCCGGTGCCTGCTCGGCTCAAGGAGCCGTTTTCGGTGGTGCTGTGCTTGGAGTTTTTTTATGGCTTTATAGCTGAGCAATAGCCACTTGTTGTGCTTGTAACATCTCAGAAATGACATGAAGGCTAACTTCTCTTTCCTCCCGAGCTGGTGTTTTCTGCACTTCGTGTTGGTTTTCCCGGTGTACACTTCCGTCGGTATGAGAGCTTATATCTACATGTTGGGCGTTGCGTGATCCCATATCCACGGGGATTGTTGCTAGTGCCACCCCAGGGTTTTGCAGTGGAACACCAGCGCCTGAAACAGCTACGTCGTTCTCTCCATGATCCTTAGGACCGTTGTTTTCATGTGCATTTATTGCGTTAGACATTTTTGACTTGAAATCAAAGATTTTGGACAAGAAAATGTGTGAAGAACTTCTTGTGTTTTCAGTAAACCAGCACTAAAACAATCACTATTATTTTTAGCCCCACGGTGGGCGCCAAACTGTTTACCTTGAAAGCGGTAATGACAATTATATTTGATTTTGTGGTTCTTAAAATATGTGACTTATTTTAATGCTAGTTGTTTGGCAATAGATGCTAAGTGTGAGTACGAAACATAAGATAATATTAAGGGAAAGTAGTGATATGCAAACCAAGATATTACTAGGCTAGGCCTCGAGCTCACTTGAATTGGGCCTCGAGTTTACTGAAAATGGGACCTCGAGGTCAGGCTATAGTGAGTGCTAACAATCGGTCGATGAAGATACAGTGGTATCTAGGGCCTCGAGATAGCTTTTAATGACAAATAATAAGAAGTAAATGAAGAACAATTAATGAACACAATAAATGGAAAGCAATAAATCTATAGAGCAATTGTTGAGCACGTTTAGGTAAGAGAGCAGAGAATGTTCTTATTGTATTGAATATTCATGTGTCCTACAAAATGACAAGGGTCCCCTTTATATAGGAGGGGGGAATCCCAACATAGTACATGTATAATTATTACCAAAGAAACACTATTAGGACAACTATTTAATGGCTTAGTACGGATTTGTACTATTCTTGCAGACTTGGTCAGCTCTAACCACATGTCCTTGGGAGTTTCCCGCCATTCTATGATGGTCATCGATTTATACTGCCCCAAGGTCGAGCACGAGGAACCTTTGATATGCTCCCTCGAGGTCGAGCTTTGAACTTTGCTCCGAGCTTCTAGATGTCGGACGCAGAATGCCATTGTGGCCTCAAAAACAGGCTCTCCGATTTTGGTTGTATACAAACATCAATTAGAACATGTGAGAGAAATTTAACGATAAAAGATGTAACATGTTATAACAATTCAAGTAAAGGCATGGAAGAAGTCTAAAAGTCTAAGCCGGTTAAAATACCACATATAGACTGTGTACCCACTCGTCACCTACTGTGCATATCTTCCACATATTACAATAAACACAACCAAACAAAATCCTAAGAGGTAGTTCCCCACATAATGTAATAAAACAATGCCGGAGGAAACAATTAAGATAGATAGAGCTATGATCTTTACACATTAACTCCGGGCTCGCCCGACCAAAATTGGGTACAAGGGTAGATTTCGACTAGCCATATGTATTTTGTTTTTTAAATCCTAGTCCAAATCGACTCTCAAAACTCAAATCTTCATTTTTCAAAACTTAGAAAAAATCCCCGATTTTCCTATTTGATTCTTATAAATTTGATATTACATCGAAGGTATAATCATGAAATACAGTTGGAACTGATTAAAATCACTTACCCAATATTTATATATGAAAATCCCTTCTCCAAATCGCCTCTTACCGAGTCTAGGGTTCTAAAATATGAGAAGCTGATATGAAATCCCGACTTTCTAACCTTTTGTTCACTTGTAGATGTCGCAATTGCAACACTGAGTTCGCAATTGCGAACCCCTGCAATTGCGAATAATTTCTCGCAAATGTGACAGTGGAAAACATAAGGGGAACTTCGTAAATGCGACAGTGGGTTCGCAAATGCAAACCATGTTCCCATCGCAAATGCGATAAAATACATAACAAATACGGACTAGCCTACCCAAGCCCAGACTTCACAAATGCGAACAAAGTATCGCAATTGCGATACCTGAGCCTCCCCTTCCATGTTCAGAATTGTGATGCTGGTGCTCGCAATTGCGACATCAGAGTACCAACACACCATCAATCCTGTTTCAGTTCAAAACCATTTTGGAATGCAAAAACACATCCGAGCCCTTGGTGCTCCAAACCAAACATCCACATAAGTCTAAAAACATCGTACAAACTCGCTCGCGCAATCAAAACACAGAAAAACATCTAGAACTACGAATCAGAAAAATAATGCATGAATTTCAGAGAAAAGTTCAAGAACCTCTAGTATTGCAACGAAGCGTCTGAATCCTATCAAATCATATCCAAATGACACCAAATTTTGCAGACAAGTTCTAAATAGCATAACGAACCTATTCCAAGTCCTAAAACAAAATTCCCAACCCGATAGCCAAAAGTCAACCTACAATTAAACTTGGGAATTCTTCTAAACATTAAATTGCCAACTTCTGAAAAGCAACACAAATCAGCATACGGACTTCTGAATACGATTTCGACCATACGCCCAAGTCCAAAATCACGAGATGGACCTATTGGAGCAAACAAAACACTTTTTCGGGGTTGTTTTCACAAAAGTCAAACTTTTGTTAATATTACTAACTTAGGATCCTAAACTAAGAACCAAAGGGTCCAAATCTACCCAAAACCTTCCCGGAACGAAATCAATAAAACTTGCAAGTCATAAAACCAGCAACACGCATGTGTGAAACATCAAAAGGGAAAACGGGACGCAATTACACAAAACTACCGGTCGGGTCGTTACATTCTCCTTCTCTTAAAACAAACGTTCATCATCGAACGTGCATAGAGACATACCTGAAGTGGTGAAAAGATGAGGATAACGTCTCCGCATGTTGTGCTAGGTATCCCAGGTCACCTCCTCAACTGGATGACCACTCTATCGAACCTTCACCGAAGCAATACTCTTTGACCTCGACTTTTGGACCTGCTTATCCAAGATGGCCACCGGATCCTCAACATAAGTCAAATCCTTGTCTAATTGGACTGAGCTGAAATATAATACATGGGAGGCATCACCATAATACTTCTGGAGCATAGAAACATGGAACACCGGGTGGACCGCTGATAGGATGGGTTGCAATGCAAGCTTGTAGGCCACCTCACCAACACTCTCAAGGATCTCAAAAGGGCCAATATACCTAGCGCTTAATTTTTCCTTCTTCCCAAACCTCATCACATCCTTCATGAGTGACACTCGAAGAATAACCCTCTCTCCCACCATAAATGCTACATCACGAGCCCTCCGATCAGCATAATTATTCTGTCATGAATGGGTGGTACGAAGCCGATATTGAATCAACTTGACTTTCTCCAAGGCATTCCGAACTATATCATTTCCCAACAACCTATCCCATCCAGGATAAAAATAACCAACTGGAGAACGACAGTATCTCCCATATAGGGCCTCATAAGGAGCCATTCGAATACTCGTTTGATAGCTGTTGTTGTAGGTGAATTCTGCAAGCGTTATGAACTAATCCCAAGAACTCCCAAAATACATAACACAAGCATGCAACATATCCTCCAAAATCTGAATGGTGCGCTCGGATTGTCCTTCCATCTAGGGGTGAAATGTTGTACTCAACTCAACCAATGTGCCTAACTCACGCTACACGGACCCCCATAAATGCGATGTGAACTGCATGCCTCAGTCGGAGAAGATGGATACTAGTACTCCATGGAGACGAAAAATCTCACGGATATAATCTGAGCCAACTGCTCTGTAGAATGGGTGGTCACCACCGGAATGAAATGTGCCGACTTGGCCAACCTATCCATAATCACCCACACTGCGTCAAATTTCTTCAAAGTCTATGGGAGTCCGACAATGAAGCCCATGGTAATACGATCCCACTTCCACTCGGGAATCTCAAGTCTCTGGAGCAAGCCCGACCTCTGATGCTCGTACTTCACCTGTTGATAATTAGGGCACCGAGCCACATACTCCACTATCTTTCTTTATTCGTCTCCACCAATAATGTTGCCTCAAATCCTAATACATCTTAGTAGCACCCGGATGAATAGAGTACCGTGAACTATGGGAATCATCAATAATCATCTCACACAACCCATCCACGTTAGGCACACATATTCGTCAATGCATCTGCAAAACCCTTTCATCTCCAGTAGAAACCTCCTTAACATCGTCATGTTGCACTGTGTCCTTAAAGATAAAAAAAATAAGGGTCACCATACTGACGCTCTCTGATGCGTTCATATAAGGAAGAGCGATAAATCATGCAAGCAAGAACTCGTTTGAGCTCCGAAACATCCAATCTCGCGAGCTGGTTGGGCAAGGGCTGAACAACCATGGCTAGTGGCCTCTCTACTGCTTGTAGATATGCCAAACTGCCCATACTCTTTTCCTTTCTACTCAAGGCATTAGCCACCACATTGGCCTTCCCGGGATGATATATAATAGTGATATCATAGTATTTCAGTAACTCTAACCATCTCTGCTGCTATAAATTGAGATCTGTCTACTTGAACAGATGTTGGAGAGTCCGATGGTCAGTATAGACCTCACATGGAACATCGCAAAAATAGTGCCTCCAAATCTTCTATGCATGAAAAATAGCTTCCAATTCTAAGTCGTGCACCGGATAGTTCTTCTCATGAACCTTCAGCTACCGAGATGCGTGGGCAATCACCCTACCATCTTGCATTAATGTTGTGCCAAGCCCAATATGCAATGCGTCACAATACACAATGTAAGACCTCGAGCCCGTAGGAAACACCAACACTGGGTTTGTAGTCAAAGCAATCTTAAGCATTTGAAATCTCGCCTCACACTCCTAAGATCGTCTGAAAGGAGCACCCTTCTCAATCAATCTAGTCAAATTTACAACAATTGATGGGAAACCCTCTGCAAAACATTGATAATATCTGGCCAACCTAGGAAACTATGAATCTTAGTAGCTAAAGACGATTTGGGCCAACTATGAAATACCTCAATCTTCTTCAAATCTACCTTGATCCCCTCACTAGACACCATGACCCAAAAACACCACTGATTCAAGCTAGAATTTTCACTTGGAGAATTTTTCATATAAGTGTTTCTCCCTCAAGGTCTAGAGAACGATCCTTAAATGATGCTCATGATCCTCCCGCTACGAGAATATACAAATATGTGGCCAATAAATACAATGACGAATGAGTCAAGATATGGTTGGATACACTGTTCACCAGGTGCATAAATATTGTTGGGGCATTGGTCAACCCAAATGACATTACCAGGAACTCATAATGACCATACCGAGTCTTGAAGGAAGTCTTCGGAATATACAAATCCTGAATCTTCAGTTGATGATACCTTGACCTCAAATCAATCTTTGTGAACACTTTGGCACCCTGTAGATGGTCAAATAAGTCATCAATGTGCGGTAATGGGTACCCGTTCTTCACTGTAACCTTCTTCAAATACCTGTTATCAATTCATATCCGTATCAAGCCATCTTTCTTCTTTACAAATAGAACCGAAGCACCCCAAGGTGACACACTAAGCCGGATGAAACCCTTATCAAGCAACTCTTGTAGATGTTCCTTTAACTCCTTCAACTCTGCTAGTGCCATACGATATGGTAGAATATAAATGGGGTGAGTGTCTGGCACCAGGTCAATACCAAAATCTATATCTCTATCGGGCGGCATGCTCGGTAAATCTACTATAAACATATCAGAGAAATATCCCTCTACCAGAACTGACTCAACAGTAGGAGTATCAGCACTACCATCTCTCACAAAGGCTAGATATGCCTCACATCCCTTCTCAACCACTTGTCGTGCCTTATGGAAGGACACAGCCTTGCTAGGAATATAATCCAATTAACCCCTCCACTCCAACCATGGCAAATAGCCAATGTCACAGTCTTGGCATGACAATCCCGAAGAGCATGATAGAGATACAACCAGTCCATGCTAAAGATAACACCAAAGTCCACCATATTAAGTAATAATAGATCAGCTCTAGCCTCAAACCATCAATAACAACTAAACACAAACCACCAACAACTAAACATGACCAATAAATACGATCCACAACAATAGAATCTCCCACATACGTGGACACATATACAAGAAAACTCAAAGAATCATGAGATATATCCAAATAGGGAGCAAACTAAGATGGCACATATGAATAAGAGGATCATGGATCAAATAAGATTGATGCATCTTTATGACATATCCTATGATGACAGCATTTGATTCAACGCCTCTGTCATACCAGGAAAATCATAGAAATGAGCATGGCCTTCCCCTCTAAGGAGACCGCAACCCGCCTGACCTCCACCCTTAGCTGAGGGGTTGGTAGAGCACCAATTAGAGCAACAACCATGGCCGACGAACCCTGTATACCCTATAGAAACGTTGGAGCCTATGTAGTCTACGGAGATGTACTCTTCCTCAGTCTAGGGAAGACCCTCACCATATTTTTGGTATCACCATACTCAAAACAAGCTCTCGGTGGGTGTGGCTGTTGAAACTAACAGTAGCCTGGTCAGCTAGACTAACCCCTAAAGGCACCACGTTCATGAGGTGCACTAGAAAGTGGCTGAGAGAAGTGGGCAACCTGGGACCTCAGAAAGGAGGAGAACTACTAGTAGCTGGAAGTGCTAAATGAACGGGGTGGCTCACATATACCCTTCCATGACATGCTGCAACTGGAGAGGGAACACCACTATATCCCCCCGAATCTCGAGGCATCTTGGCCTCCCTATCGTCTCTCTCACGACCCTACATACCCTCCAAGTCCCGCGTAGTCTCTACCACCTGCTGATACGGAGTATCTGTCTCCAACTCTCGAGCCATGTTAAATCTAATACCGTAGTTGAGTCCCTCGATGAACCTGAAGAATCGCTCTCTAACTGTAGCAACCAAGGTAGGTACAGGTCGGGACAACATACAGAATCTGATAGCATACTCTGACACTATCATAGTCCCCTGACGCAGCTTCTCAAACTCTATGTGGCATGCATTCCAAAGGATCTAGGGAACAAACTTTCTCAAAAACATCTTTGAAAACTGAGCCCAAGTGAGTGGGGCTGCATCAGCAGGTCTACCCTCCTCGTAAACATGCCACCACTGATACGTTGCTCCTAACAGCTGAAATGTAGTAAAAAAAAAAAGCAACCCCAGTCACCTCTACAATACTTCTTTTGCAGAGAATATGGTGGCACTTCTCCAGAAAACCTTACGCATCCTCGGTAGTTGCACCACCGAAGTAGGAGGATCATACTTCTTGAACCTCTCAAGTCTCCTATGCTCCTCCTCATATGTCGCTGGCCTGACCTTAGGTTCAACCGAAATAACTGGATGTGCTAGCATGACACCTGGGGCCTGATCAACGTGGACTCGCTGCTCTAAAGTACGAGCCGCGGGAGTCTGAGCTCCTCCGCTAGCCTGAGATGTGGGTGGTGCAACGAGAATCAATCCCGCCTGAGCTAGAGTGCCGAACATGCTCAGAAATTATGCTAGGGTCTACTGAAGTCCAGGGGCAGTAACACGCGCCTCGGGTGTGTATCCCCCAATAGGAGTACTCGGGCAGGTTATATGGTTGCAACACGTGCCCCTCCTCGGCCTCTGCCCTGGCCTCGTGCAGCTATAGCAGGGGCGCGGGTGTATCAACATTGACTCCAGTAGTGCGTGTCCTCACCATATATGAAATAATAGAAGACAAAGAATCATAATTTGAACTCAACCATTTCGCACGATAAGGAATCAAAAATGTGGAATTTCCTAACAGTTTCGTCCTCTCGAAGATAAGTACAGAGGTCTTTGTACCGATCAGCAAGAATCTACTAAAATTGCTTATGACTCGTAACACCTTTGAACCTAGAGCTCTGATACTAACTTGTCACGACCCCAATTACTTACATTTCGATGTCATGATGGGACCTAGTCTCTAAGACTAGGTAAGTCTAATATATATTGAAACATAGCAAAAACAATAACTTAATCATCAAATTAAACTGTTAAACTATATAATAATAAACCCCAAAAAGGTATAACTAACAAGTAACTCCTAAACTTTGGTAGAACTGAGACATAAGCTCTACAAGAGTACACTGATAGCCTCAAAACAATGTACTATTTCGGAACAAGAAATAAACAGTAATACAACTAAAAAAGCAGAAGGTGACTTTGAGGTATGCGAACGACGAGCATGTGTACCTTGAAATATCCAATAATAGCTAATCAATCACTAGCGCCTGGCACGGGAAAATGTGCCTGGATTTGCACAAATATGTGGAGAAGCATAGTATGAGTACACCACAATGATACCCAGTAAGTATCAATACTAACCTCGTTAGAGTAGTGACGATGCTAGGTCAAACACCTACTAGGATAAGAAAACTAAACAGAATATAGAATATTCTAATAATGGAAAGCGGGAAAGTAATTGACAGATAAGCAGTTCAATAATGTAAGCTAACAACAAAAATTGAAACAGTAAAGGCAACAAGTAGTGAACAAATGATGAAACAACAAGTAGTCAAACACAGACAATTATAAGTAAGACGATGAACGAAACAACAAGAATTGTTCAACCAACAAGCCTCTTTTAGCATGAAATGTATAATAAGAATCACAACTAAGGTACCGCCTTATATTCACATTTAACAATTTCAATCACAATCATTCCTTATATTACCATGTGAGCTTGCATTTATATATGAAAATATTTTCCCGAAATAGCTACACGTGTTTTAGTCCCCTTATCTCACCGCGTGGCTTCAAGTAATTCCTTTACTAGCAACACGCATCTAAATTCTCACCTTAACTCAGTGCATGCATATCATCCCCTATCATTATATAATCGCATGCATATCAATATCACAACACAAAATTCAATTTGCACCACATATGCCCATATGCCACAACACTTGCCAAAATCAACAATAACGATGTCATCAATACATATACCACATTTCTCATTAACAATGTGTACAAGAATCTCAATAACAACATGAATGAGGAATGCTAAACAATTAACAACTTCAACCTCAATGTGATAATGGCTTTCACAACTGCAACACCATTAACTCAACAACAAGATATTTTACGAAATAGCAACTTCAAGTAAGAGTAATTTAAAAAGTATGGATTAACGGACAATAAGAGAGGTAGTAACTTCAACGAAAGCATATGAGAGAAATTACAACAATAAAGGGTATAACAAATTCTAACAACGTCAATTAGAACATGTGAGTGTAAATTTAACAATAAAAAATGGAACATGTTATAACAAATTCAAGTAATGGCATGGAAGAAGTCTAAATGACTAAACCGGTAAAAATACCACATATATCCCGTGTACACACTCATTACCTTGTGTGCACGTCTTCCACATAGTACAATTAATACAACCAACCCAAATCCTTATGGGTGGTTCTTCCTCACACAAAGTTAGAAAAGATACTTACCTCAACTAGGCCAAATCAACCCTTGAATATAGCTTTTCCCCCAAAAATTGCCTCTACACGGATCAAATCTAACAAATAATGACTTAATATCATCAAACAAAATGCAAGAGTAAACAATTACGATAGATAAAACTATGATCTTTACACATTTCTCAAAAGTCAACAAAAGATAACCCCCCCCCCCCCGGTCAAAACCCGGGTCCAAGGGTAGATTCCAACAAACCATAACCCCATGAGCCTATATATGTGTTTTTTATTTCAAATCTGAGTCCTAATTGACTCTCAAAACTCAAAATTTTATTTTTCAAAACTTCGACAAAAATTCCTAATTTTCCTCTTTAATTCTAAACAATTGATGATAAATCTAAGATATAATCATGAAATATAGTTTTAAAAATGATTATAATCGCTTACTCAATGTTTGAAGATGAAAATCCTCTATTCTAATCGCCTCTTACCAAGTGTCGGATTCTAATATATGAGAAAATGGTATAAAATCCCGACTTTCTAACCTTTTGTTCAGTTGCAGATGTCGCAATTGCGAGAAAGATTGCAAAACCTTGAAATTGTGAAGAATTTATCGCAAATGCGGCACTGACAGACTTAAGAGGAACTTCACAAATGTGACAGTGGGTTCACAAATGCGAACTATGTTCCCATCGCAAATGCGATTATTACATTGTAAATGCGGACTATCCTACCCAAGACCAGACTTCACAAATGCGAACAAAGTATTGCAATTACGATACATGAGCCTCCCCTGACATGTTCGCAATTGCGATGTTGGTGCTCGCAATTGCGACATCATAGCACCAGCACACCAGCAATCCTGCTGATGCTGATGAAGGGCTTTCTAAGGATGACGTCGAAGGTGCTGACGGGGGTGATGCTGAATGAGGGTGTTAGAGTTCTTATGTTTAGTTTTCTTTTGTACTTTGCTTTCATTTTTCCTTCTTCTTTTTTATTGGGCCTGTTCTGACCTCTTGCAAGATATAGTTGTTGTGATTTGTGAATGGAATGACTTCTCAATATTGTATTCGTTTATCTCTTAGTTTTTATTTCGATATACTTCTCTGCGTGCTTGCGTGGATTTCTGGAGATCAAACATACATAATTTGAGCTCGCTCGAACGTAAGTAATTCGTGCGAGGCCGGATGTGATTAATTCGACGGGGTTGAATGTCGATAATTCGAGTGAGGTCGAATGTAAGTAATTCGGACGAGGTCGAATGTAAGTAATTCGGGCGATGTCGAATGTAAGTAATTCGAGTGAGGTCGAACGTAAGTAATTCGAGCGAGGTCGAACGTAAGTAATTCGAGCGAGGTCAAACATAAGTAATTCGAGCGAGGTCAAACGTAAGTAATTCAAGCGGCGTAAGTAATTCGAGCGAGGTCGAACGTGTATAATTCGAGCGAGGTCGAACGTGAGTAATTCGAGCGAGGTCGAACGTGAGTAATTCGAGCGAGGTCGAACGTGAGTAATTCGAGCGAGGTCGAACGTGAGTAATTTGAGCGAGGTCGAACGTGAGTAATTCGTGCGAGGTCGAATGTGAGTAATTCGAGCGAGGTCGAATGTAAGTAATTCGAGTAAAATTGAATGTAATTGATTCGAGCGAGGTCGAATTTGCGTGGGGTGGAGCGGTTTCTGGGTTTATTGCGTAGAAAAGTCGAGTGCTGCTTTGTTTATTCATTTCTTTGGCGGATGTTTGTAGGGGAGTGCTTCCTTGTGTATATTCGAGTTCTCTATACCTAGCCTTTTCATCGGTTCGGCTCGAGTAGATGATAGGCGGAGCGATGAACAAGTACTTGAGACCTTGAGGCGACATCCTTTACCTTGGATAGGGTAGGTTGTGTATTTAATGTCCGATTTCGTATGTCTCTTAACGGGTAACGGCGGATAAATGTAGGGCAGGCCCTCATGAAGGGATGTAGATCTCTTGTGCCGGTTGGGGCGGGGTCGGACCTTATTTGGATTTGGAAGACGGCCGCACGGATGTTATGTTGATCGCAGTCGCAACGGGAATTTGTTATAAAATCGATCAAGGTCGATCTCTATTTTGTCTTGAGTATTTGACGATTTCTCGTCTTTGTGTTATGCATGCGCTGATTTGTGCTGGAGGGCCTTGTGTTTCGTGGGAGAACTTCAGTTAACCTGTCTTGGTTTTTGTTCGAGAGTGGTGGGCGCCTCTTGGGCGAGCCCCAGTCCCAGTCCACTGCGTTTTGTTCCTATCTGAGAACGCCAGATGCCGCTTTGGTGATCCATCCCTAGTCCGTTGTTTTTTGCTTCTAATGGAGAATATTGAACGCCGCTTTGGCGATCCAGCCCCTGTCCGCTGTGTTTCGCTTCTGATGGAGAATATTGGACTCCGCTTTGGCGATCCAGCCATGGCCCGCTGTGTTTCGCTTCTGTTGGAGAATATTGGACACCGCTTTGGCGAGCCAGCCCCGGTCCATTGTGTTTCGCTTCTGTCGGAGAATATTGGACGCCGCTTTGGCGAGCCAGCCCCGGTCCGCTTCAAAAGGGTTTGCGCCCCTGCTTTCATTATTTTGACGGAAAAAAAATAAGGTAAGTAGAATTCGATAGAGTTTGTTACCATAGCCACACGTGTTGGATGGGGGTTCGTGTCGCATGGCTGTCACGCCCCAAAACCGAGGGGCGCGACCGACGCTCAACCGAGCAAGCCCGACTGAGCAAGCCTATTAGGTTTCATTCTACCCAAAATTAATTTATGAATGACAAGGAGATGAACTCCATAAATCCTACTATATGAGTATTGCATCGACAATTTTTCATCTTTGTATTTCATTAACAGTTCAATCAAATTATTACAATTAATAGATACAAAGGAAACATTCTGTCAAATAACAACATTTCTAGTTCAAATTTTTAATACCCGACACCACCCACAATCTTTCTACGGAGCCTCTAAAGATGAAAAAGACAAAGTGACCCTGCCGACGACAAGGCCCCGGCTATACCTCAAAGCGTAACAACATAAACAAAAGAAATGTGACATATTCTATACATAACCCCGAAAATAAATGGGGCTCACCAAGACATCCTTGGAGAGAAAGAGAAGGCACTGCTACCTGCGATCAGCGCTACCAGCTTCAGAGCCACCTATATCCATTAAAAGATGTAGCGCCCCCGGCAAAAGGGATGTTAGTACCATCGAATAGTACTAGTATGTATGAACAAACTCTACTCTATGTAGAAATAAACAGTAAACAAGTAGAAGACAGTCATGGAAATCAAACAATACGGCACAGAAATATAGAGAACACAAGTAAAAGTCTCATAGTTTCTTATTTCATCTTTTCATCATTTTGATTAATAGTCTTTTAAAGCCAAGTGCCACCATTTTACAATGCCACTGTGTCTTTTACACGAAGTCCGGTCTCGGCCCGACCGGCTAAGCCATCCCAAGTGAGACATCACCAACATCATGATATATATTTATATTTTCGATGTAAATGCCACCATGAGTACAGCATGGAGTCTGATCTCAGCCCGATCGGCTAAGCCATCTCACTTGAATCAGTGAGTGATGTTTTATACGTCAATACCACACAAGAGGGGGGGTGATTTGTGTGATGTCCAATTTTCAAGTGCAGTCTCTACAGAAGAACCTGGTTCTTCTTGGTGTTCCAACTTCTACAGTTTGCGAAAAATTAATTGCAGAAATAAAAGAACACAACAATTTTATGTGGAAAACACCTGGCTCAAAAGGTGAAAAAACCACGACCTACTTCCCAGTAGGATTTTCCCAAACTCTTCACTATGTCAATGAGCCAAATAGAATTTACAAAATAAACTCTTTTGTAAACCTAAGGACTAACTCTAATCCCTTTGTGGCAAACTAGCCTCTAGCTAATTGCGACAAACTTCAAGTTAACTCTAACTTGAATACTGTGTACCCATTACAATTGCTTCTAGATAAAGCTGAAAGATACAATATGTAATCACCTACTACAAACAACTAGACTCAAAAGACAACAGATGGAACTGGTTCTTCGAGCTGGTTCAAGTAGCTTTTGAGTCGCACAAGGATTCTTCACACGAACTGCTTGCAAAATTGCATTGGTAATTTTGATTTCAATTCTTGTTTCACTTTAGTGTTTGTGCGCAAAATCTTCAGTAGGAATGCTTCAACAATTTATAGAATCAGTAGTTGAGATGTTGTTGTTCAATTCTGATGCAACTCTTCCTTGGTGGAAGAGTTTGTGTTTATCTCAACTTCCTTGATCTTGATTCTGTCCTACATGAATTCGAATTCCACCTCCTTATCAATTTGCAACCTTTTCGCTTAGGAGATAACCTCTTAGTTCAGAGATTATGTTTATCTCCTGCGCATGGACTCTTCTCGTGCCAACTGGTCTGTTTGACTATGTTTGCCCTGATAGACCTGGTTCAACCGTGTTGTCATTTGTCATTCTTCAAAACCATGCAGTGACTTGATTCAATAGTGAGACATAACCAACATCATATTTTCAATGCAAATACCACCATGTGTAGGTCATGGAGTCCGATCTCGGCCCGATCGGCTAAGCCATCTCACTTTGGGACATAACCATATCAATTTCATTATTCGAATCACATTCCTTTCCCATCATTTATCACACAGTCCTTGGCACTTGAATATATTTTACAGTTTGAGTCATATTCCCCTCTTTTAACCATTCAATAGCATCGTCCTTCATATTAACGAGTACCAACATATAATGAATTTGTACACACAAACAAAGGAGCATAACAATCATAATTCACATTGTCAAGTAGCATAGTGACATGGTAAACAACTTAGAACAATTTGGGAATAGGAATTTTCCAACTTAACACATTGAGACAATCAATTTTCATAGAATCAAGCAAGGAACTCATACCAAATTCTCGGACACTAAGGGGATGATTCTACAAAGATTAAAGTTAGTCATACATACCTCAAAGAATAAGTTTCTACAATACACCAACACCTCTAGCAATAACAATCTATAAGGAGATAGCAGAAATCGATTAATGATTAGGAAGATTACCCATGGTTTAACTCTCTTAGGAATTTCATCAAACACCTAACATGTGAAGTAGACTACAAGGTTTAAAAATGACAGTTCCTTCTTCCCTTAACAAATTTTAACAGGAACTACCCAAATTAGTTCTTTAATATCACATACTACAATTTAGTCCCACATGCATGTCCTATTTCTAACCCCCACAACATAATTGAACCCTTAACCTCTTGCATGAAATCATGGAAGTAGAACTTACCCGGATGGAGGACAATCTAGTGGTTATCTTCCTTGATTCTTGAAGACTTGAGCAAGATTTGGGTGATTATGAAGCTAGGCTTATTCTTTATCTCTATATATGCTCTCAACTCTCTCTAAAATCAGTGGAAAATTACCCCAAATGAAGCCCCTAAACCTATTTATCAAAATGGGGTCGGATTATAAAAATAGGAAAAATAAGCCTCCGAAACCGGGTTTGTAGTCGTATAATGGATCGCAAAACGAGAATGTGGGCCGCAAAATGCATCGCGAAACTGGTGCCCAAACTAGGCTACACTTACCCATTTTGCGACCAGATTTGCGGTCGCAGATCAATTATGCGGACCGCATATTGATTTTGCGATCGCATAATTGACACATGATCACATTTTTTCAGCCTTTGGTAATTTGATCATAACTTTGTGTAGGAATGTCCAAATGACGTTTTGAAGAGTTGGAAACTAGACTCGAAGACCTTTCATTTGATAAGTTTTTCATCACATAAGACCTTATATATATTTTGATATGCTCGTTCAAAGTGTGGACTTGTGCAAACACCCTTGGAATTTTTGCCTATTATGAAATTTTCCCATTTGGGTTAGACTTAGGCCTCTCCTTGGACCCCACATTACTTATTATATGACTTATATACTTATTTACCATATCCAATTTATTTACATCATTTTTATAGCACATAAAATATTATAATTAGCCTACCTGACACCCCGAAATCCTAAATTACTTAGCAAAATTTTTCGGAGCCTTACAATGGCTTCCTGCTTCGTTTCCCGCCCAGATACCTCAACCATACTCGTTCGTCGGGATTTTGGGGTCAGGCCCCGGTTTGGACCCATCAGACATGCATGCATTGGGAAAGCGTGTCATACTATGTTCATAAAGTGCAAAAAGGTGCTGAGTACGTGCGACTACGGGGGCGGGGTGTGGGGTGCTCATTATTCTAGTGTGTCACAAACCAGGCTGGTCTCCTATCCAGAAGTGGAGGAGGTGGCCGCGTTTGCCAAATGGGATTACTATCGCGCGAAGTGCGCGACGACAGGGGTTCCACTTCCGTCACCTGCATGACGAGCCCCAGTTGATGCTACCAGAGGGGCTGAGCTGGGTTGGATTGGCTTTGAGATCTAGAGGGAACTATAATTTTAATTAAGAAATCCCCACAGACGGCGCCAAATTGTTTGCACAAAAACTAGATAAAGATTTTTGCAAGATCAATCGAAAATGAAATAAAGGATAAATCTTAACCAAACATAATTAACTCTAGATCGGACTATATTGAATATAAATGTCAGAAGGTATAAGTTTATTGATCTTCGCTGATAATTACAAAATTGGCTTAGCGTGAATAATAGGCTTATATTTTGGAGTATCATCCCATCCCCATGTGTGTGAGTAGAAAATGATATCCTGTTGAGAGTGTTGGCTTCATTGTTATTCAGCTGCATTTCGAGGTATTACCCTACATCTATGTGCATGAGTGAAAAGAGATCCTCTGTTGAGAGTGCTTGCTTTATTATTGTTCAGCTAGTTGGAGGAGCTGGAGGAGGCCCCTTTCTCCTTCTCCCTCCCTTCTATTTATATTCCTATGTCCCTTTTTATCCAATGGTTTTTAACCGAAGGGTCATCCCACGGTCACCTCTCTATCGGACAGTCGTTCATAACGGTTATTTAATAGCGCAGACCCGTCGTCTGTTCGGCCTCAGGTACGACCGATTGCCGACAGGTTGTACTCTACAAGTCGTGACCACGACTTGATCGACCTTTCGCTACTTCCTTTAGTGTCGGCCTCCTGGAAAGATTTTGACTCATACAAATGGCTTACCTAGCATGTTGGGTTAGGTATCATCACGACTAGGTGGGATTTTAGGTCGTGATATCTTAGCATGTAAAATAATATTTTAATTATTATGAGCATGCCTTAGAGTGTTAAAACTGTACGAAATTTTTATGAGTGCTACACAAGGACACCACCTCTTCCCCACCTTCTTCTTCTTCGTTTCGGTGGGCAATACCACATATCTATTAACCATCGCCATTACAAATTAGTAAGCTTCTCCTCCCAACACATCCTCTTCATTGTTCTTAGAGGCCACTACTACTACCACGTCATTCTTCTTAAATCCAGATGCCACTATTATTACATCTTTTTTCTTAGTTCTGGCCACCATCACGTCTATTCTTACCTTCCGAAAAGTCATTTATACACTTAAACCTTGGGGGCGTCCCTTTACCCCCTTATCTTATTCAAAGTAAAATTATACTTAATTACATGATGGTTGTAGCACTCGATTTTAAACGAGTTTAAGTAGAAGTTCACCATATTGATGATTCCAATTTTTAACTATTAACTAGCAGTCGCCACCTAAAAACCAGTAGGTATATTAGCGTATTTGAATTATCTAACTAATTATTACAATGCTTACCTTTAAAAGGTCTACAAATATGAAAAATACAAGTAAGGAGCTTAAATAAAGTAAGGGAAATGTGTGAGACACAGTAGTGACACAATCGGTTATTTTGAGTTCTAGTGATACCTTGAGTAGATTCATATGACGCATTATGACTTGCAAGTATGGTTGAATATTTTTATATTCAGGAGGTTCGGAAGTAGTTTGTAAGAGTAATTCTTAATTTGGAAACTTTAAGTTGGAAGAGTTGATCAAAATTTGACTTTTGAATAAACGAGCTCGGATTCATGGTTTTGTCATGACCAAAAAATCCCACCAAAAATCGTGATGGCACCTAACCTCCAAGACTACGTAAGCCAACATGCAACAAAGATTTCAACAATAAAATAAGATATAATATGTCTGACATAACATAAATAGCAGAATAATACTCCAATGATAGCCAATACAGTTATGCATTATACCAAATTTCCAAAATCAGGCAGTATAGAGTCATGAGCTCAAAAATCAAATACAAGAAAATATGTCAACAGCACAATACTGCCCGAATGTATAAATGACTATATGAAAATAAGGGAAAAGGATTTTACATACTAGTTATACGGTATTTTCTTGTGTTATTGCCCTATTACATGTTTTAAATAGTAATTTATAATTTATTATTACTTCATCGCATTTTAAAACTGATATTATGGTAGACTGATATACAAATAATTTTGTTATATATTCTATGAGTATTTTTATAAATAATCAATTTATTTTAGAATTTTTCAAATAATGATTAATTTATTTATTTGTCACGATCCAAAATCTACTTTAGGTTGTGATGGCCCAGCGACGCCATTAGGCAAGCCAACACTTAATTATTCATTTTTATTATTTCTAAAATCATAAATCTTGTTTAAATAGAGAGGTTGGTGCACTAAAATAAATCGTAGTTACTTACAGTTTAATGAAAATATAAAATAAAAGTTTGCCAATGTAAAACAATTTCTAGAACAACCTCCAAAACTATGTGTCACAAGTGCATGAGCACCTACTAGGATATATAATAAAATACAACACCTGTCTGGAATACAAGTTAGATAGGAGAATGTAAATAACTACGATGGAGACTCTGAATGTTGTGGATCGTAACATGGAATGTAGCTCACCGTAAAGTCCCCGCAATAGCCTCACATTTGCGCCCCAAAGACCACCAGACATATATATATATATATATATATATATATATATATATATATATATATATATATATATATATATATATATATATATATATAAGTGCAATAATTATAGCATGAGTACGTAATCAACGCGTACCATGTACGTCTCTAGCTAACCCCGGAGAAGTAGTGACGAGGGGTCGACATCGACACTTACTAGTGGTCCAATAAATCAAATATTGTAAGAAGCAAACAAATATGAGGCAGGGTAAATAAAAGATATAAGCAAATATAAGTACGTGGAACGATCCTCCTCTGAACAGTAAACTCAAGCTCTCAATCAATTATCAGTTACCTCCTCAACCAGAGTAATAAGTAAAATGGTCCCCACTAGATTGGTCGTCAAAACTCAAATCAGGAAAACTCAAGGATGCGATAGCTCCTTGTCAAATATTACGCACAACTCTGCCGAGGTAAACGGCCCGGTCCCATAATAGTATGATACTGGCGAGCCGAATGGCCAGATCCCATGTGTGCACCGCGGAGGGTCGAACGACATGAACCATAGATGCATATATTACACTGCCGAGGCGAACGACCCGCTCCTATAAGAGTGCAGTACATAATTCTGCCGAGGCGAAAAGCCCGATCCCATTAGAGTTAGAAACTTTAATGGGTCCTTGACCACATTGATGAATATACATGTGAGTTATGAAATTTAAGGAAACCTTTGCAATGAATACGCACAACGCAGGAGAAATTCATAAAGGAAGCACAAATTATTCTCCGCGATTATCAAGTAGCTCGTCACAACTCTATAATAGCGAGTTTATCACCCTATTCATGTCTAGTCTCAAGTCGTAACGTAAAATAAAGAAATTAAACGAGCAAAGATAACTCAAATAGTACAATTATAGCATGGCGTGAACCTAAGTTTATCCGGACATAATCAGAAATTCTAGCATACGCACAGACACTCGTCACCTCATACGTGTGTAGCTCTCACAACATGTAGCACATAAGAATATAACACATACGAGATAAATTCCCCCTCACAGGGTTAGAAAGAGACTTACCTTGCTCCGAAATTTCATAATCGGCTACAACGCGTCTCTAACACCTCGAACCAAAAGCCCATCGATCCAAAACTAGTAAAACAATCATGAAAACTAATAAAAATATACTCCAATAATAACAATTAACAATTTTTAATGATTCCCAACTCCGCTCGAAAAGACAACAAAGTCAACCCTCGGACTGACGTGCTCGGGGTCCGAAAATTATCAAAGATAAGCTTTACCCATAATACCACAAACTTAAATATATATTTATTCCAAATTCCACGTCCAATTTCTTGGTAAAAATCAAAAAAATACCAAACTCTAGGTTTTCTAACAAAATCCCAAATTTCTACTAATTTTCATGTTTAAATCCATATATAAACCATGTATTTAACTCACAATATGCGGGAATTACTTACCTTGAGATGGATAATAAAAATCTTCCCTCCAAGAGCTCCAATAATTGCCCAATCAAATGAAAATGTGAGAGAAATGGGCTAAGTCTCGGATTAAAAGCACCTCACTTCCCAGCGACCTTCGCACTTGCGGTCAACTAGGCGCTTCTGCGGCTCCGCACCTGCAGAAACTCCATCGTAGGTGCGGCTCTAGCCCAAGCCAGAAGCCCTCTCTTCTGCTCCCCAAGTAGCGCATTTGCGTTTCCGCTTCTGCGGACAACAAGCGCCTCTGCATTCACGCACCTGCGTGACCAAGTCCGCTTCTGTAGCCAGACCTTCTTGGCCAACCTTTGCTTCTGCGATTTCGCAAGTGCGGAATTTTCCTCTCACCTGCGCTCCCAGACCTCCTGCACAAAAATCGCACCTGCAATGGCCCCTACGCACCTGCGGCCACTCCTTCTGCAGGTGCGATGACACCAGACTTCAGCAGCAACAGCATGTCCTCAACTCAAAGTTTCAATCCATTTTCAATCCGTTTCAAACTCGAGGCCCCCGAGACCCCATCCAAATATACCAACACAACCCAAAACACAATACGAACTTAGTCGAAGACTCAAATCATGGCAAACAACATCAAAACTACGATTTGACGATCAAAGCCTTTCTTTAAACTTTCAAACATTCAAATTTCGCTGAACGCGTACAAATTATGCTTAAACATCCCGAAATGACGCCAAATTTGTGTGCAGGTCACAAATCACGATGTGAACCTATTCTAAGGCTCGGAACTCCAAACGAACATTGATAACACCAAAATTCATTTCAAATCAAACTTAAGAAATTCTTATACTTCCAAAATTCCCACCTTCCATAATAGACGTCGAAATGCTACCGGACCACCCGATACTCAACCCGAACATACGCTCAAGTCCGAATTCATCATAGGAACCTATTGGAATCTTCAAATCCCTATTGTGAGGTCGTTCACTCAAAAGTAAAACCTTAGTCAACTCTTCCAACTTAAAGTTTCCGAATTGTGAATTTTCCTTCTGAAACCACTTCGAACTTCCCGAAATTCAATTCCGACCACACGTATAAGCCATAAAACATTAAGTGAAGCTACTCGAGGCCTCAAACCGCCGAATGATTGGCTAGATCTCAAAAATGACTGGTCGGGTCGTTACATTCTCCTCTATCTAAACGTACATTCGTCATATAACGTGCTAAGAACTGCTACGGAGTTGTCCCAAAATCACTGTCCAACACCTTATACACCTACCCGTGCCACCACAACCTATTTAAGCATATTAGCTTAAGCCAGAATGAAGATCCTCGTTTATTTAGTGAAAGGCCTTAGAACCAAATTCGAACCTCCGAACTTCTCTACAAGACCTGATTCGAACATACGAACGTCGTGTCAATCTCCACAGGTTGAACCCACACATGATCATGCACCTATGCTGACATCACACAATGCACCGCATAATTCATTTTCCCAAGGCAACCTCTTCCAAGCGCAATAGCTGCAAATTCACTGACCCGACCCGGTAGTATACCTAATAACACATATAAGCCCGGTTTCAATCCTTACAATATTGAACCGATGACAGAGATGCGCAGGAACTCATAACCACCCGTCAATTCGATAAGCAGATTTTATCCTCTTGGCAAGAACCATTACCTCATTCTGAACCAAATAGTGACACTTTCTCTTTAATACATTTTGCATAAATTCGCTCACACTTATTTCATGTCCAAAAACCTCGTCTCACCTAGTACAAGATGCTACGGTAATGAGCCACCTCAAACATTGACCAAAATCTCATATGACGCCATCAATGCGCCAACAAGCTACAACTTGAATATGACACATTAGGAAGAACGAACTCTGGAAAAGAACTACCCAGCCCGCGTAACGAATAAAACGGTTGAACTAATGCTATGAACCCTTCTCAGAGAATGAGAAACAAAATACACAAGAATAGATATAGGGAACCGTACTCAACATCTCACTGTTGCAGCGTGCAACTTGATCCAAACAACATACTCGTGGCAGCGTGACACCCGATCCACACATAACAATAAATAAGGAAGTACCCATCAAGCCATAATGCTTATACCTACGAAATACCCGAATATCAACCACAAGAATCCCAAGTGCAAAAATACAACCCTGGGAGACGGATAGCTCCATGCGCTACAAAGCTCGAGCTCGACTAAGGTGAAACAAAGACAAGCTAAACAGTACCACAACACACGTGCGAATAAGCAAGGCGTATCACAACCCACATGGAATAATACAGTATTACATAGGATAGATAATGACAGGAATAACATCCAACACCCCAAGACTCCTCCACAAACAGTATTATGCTAAACACATCCGATATGATGTAAATTTACTAGCAGAACTCAAGCTGATTGCTTAGCCCATACTGTGATAATAACCTTTCAAGGATCCACAGTAACTCTATTCAAGACACATAAGAACATATGTTGAATCTGGAACAAACTCATACAATGCATAACCAAAGGAATAAAGCGCCTCCTAATCATAACCTCTCCCATTGGTGACAATACCAAAATCTCCATACCTGATTTACATGATCTTCGCGTGAGATATACCCCAAGTAGCGTATCTGCGCCCCAAGTAGCGGATATGCGCTTCCGCTTCTGCGGACAACAAGCGCTTATGCGCTCACGCACATGCGTAATCAAGTTCGCTTCTGTGGACTAGGACTTTTAGGACAACCTCTGCTTCTGAGATCTCTTCTCCGCATCTGCGACTTCGCAGGTGCGGAATTTCCCTCACATCTGCTCCCAGACCTCATGCAAGAAAATTGCACCTATGACCTCTCCTTCCGCAGGTGCGATGACACAAGACTTCAGCAGCAACATCATGTCCTCAATTCCAAGTTTTAATTCGTTTCAAACCTGAGGCCCTCGGAACCCCTTCTAAACGTACCAACACAACCCAAAACACAATACGAACTTGGTCGAAGCCTCAAATCATGCCCAAAAAAAATTAAAACTACGAATCAACGATCGAAACCATTCTTTAAACTTTCATACATTCAAGCTTCGTCGAACGCGTCTGAATTATGCTTAAACATCTTAAATGACGCCCAATTTTGTTGCAAGTCACAAATCACGATGCGAACCTATTCCACGGCTTGGAACTCCAAATGGATATCGATAACACCAAAATTCATTTCAAAACAAGCTTAAGAATTTCTTAAACTTCCAAAATGCCCACCTTTCATAATGGACGTCGAAATGGTCCCGGACCACCTGATACTCAACACGAATATATACCCAAGTCCGAAATTATTATACAAACCTATTAGAACCTTCAAATCCCGATTTCGAGGTCGTTTACTCAAAAGCCAAACCTTAGTCAACTCTTCCAACTTAATGTTTCCGAATTGAGAATTTTCCTTCTGAAACCACTCCGAACTTCCCGAAATCAATTTCGGCCACACGTCCATGTCATAAAATATGAAGTGAAACTACTCGAGGCCTTAAACCGCTGAACAATGCCTTAGAGCTCAAAACGGCAGGTCGGGTCATTACATTATTATTTTTAAAATTATTTCTAATTGACCAATTGGTAAAAATATCTTACTTGCATTTATAGCATTTCTTATGCATTTTATGATATTTATTAAGCATTTTTCATGATTTTGTATTTATATCATTTCTGCGTAATTTACAAAAATAGCATATGTTCTCCGTAATCAAATTTTATTTATTATATATTTTTTGTAAAAATAATCTTTTCCCTGTTTTTATAATCTTAGTTTACTACTTTTTAAGTCTTTAATTTTATAAAATATATTTATTTAATATTTTTATAAAATTATCTTTTATTTAATTACATATATTTTGAAAATCATCCCAACCACAAATTAGCCATAACCACCGACCAAATCCAGTTGACTCGCCAAACTGACCCAATTACCCTTTTGATCAGAGCTGTTTACCATCCTCAATCCAACGTCCCTCGAGCACCGACTTCCTTTCTTATGAACTCCTCTAAAACCCTAAACCTCATTCCCTCTCTGTCGTTGCCTCCATTCTCTCCTCTAAAACCCTAAACCTCATTCCCTCTCTGTCGTTGCCTCCATTCTCTCCTCTTCTCACATCTCTCGTCTCTCGAACCCTAATCCCACAAAACCCTAACTGACTTCAATCCATCATTTCCTCAATCAATCAATAACTTTCTTACCTTTTATGGCTCCCCTCTAATGGTACGTGTTTAACTATGGTAAACAAGAGAGAGATTGAGAGCAGATCTTCATCTTCTTCAAAAGGGATTCTGCTGAATCCAAATCGGATATATTTAAAGGAAAATTCTTTTGTTGATTTTGTTGGAATATTGTTGTCTTTTTATTCTTTTACTTTTGATACTTGAAACTTTTAATTTATGGTTATTTGGTTTTGCTTTGTAGTTCATACGTCTTTAGAAGTCACAAAAGTTTTAAAGTTTAAACTGTGATCCTTTCATGTTCATAAAAATCACTAATGTCACAACATTATTTGAAAACTATGGCGTATTTTAACGAGATTTATGCATACATATTAAGTATAGGTTTTTATAAAAACATCATTTAAGAATTCAAATTTATTTAGTTATTTTTTATTTTATAACTCAAAAATAGTTTTACGTGATTTTCAAATAATTATACTCAATATTTGTAAGAATAACTACTAGTGTTATAGAAATAAATCTAACAGCACATATAAACATTTTAGGTAACTAACAACATAAAAATTTATGGAATTTATATGATGTTAATTGCCACGGTTAAATATTACAACAACAAGAGGTAAGCAAGGAAGAAAGTAGGCCTTGCTTTCATTGATGTTAAGAGTGGGAATGTGGAAAAATTCTGTAATGTAAGGCTTTAGGCTTGTCTGAAGAAAATCACATACCGTAATAAAGGATAAATAATATGTAATAATAGCAACAAGAAATATAATACCTGAGACGAACAAAATCAAATAATGTAATAAAATCTAAGAATATGAAGGTACCTACTAACCTTCTACCTTAATCCTCGACCTCCATACCCTCCTATCAAGTGTCATGTCCAAACAGCGCCATGTCCTGCCTAATCACTTCTCCCCGGTACTTCTTAGGCCTACCTCGACCCCTTCTCAAACTCTCCATGGCCAACCTCTCACACCTCCTGACAAGAGCATCAATGCTTCTTCTCCTAACATGTTCGAACCATCTTAGCCGCGCCGTATCTTGTCCTCCACGGAGGCTACTCCCACTCTGTCCCGGATAGCTTCATTCTTAATCCTATCTCGCCTGGTACACCCACACATCTATCTCAATATCCCCATCTCTGCTACTCTCATCTTCTGCACGTGGGAGTTCTTGACTGGCCAACACTCAACCCCATACAACATAGTGGGTCGAACCACCACTCGATAAAACTTATCATTAAGTCTTAATAGCACATTCCTATCACATAAAACATCGGAAGTGAGCCTCCACTTCATCCACTCAGCTCCGATGCGATGCGATGCGTGATACCATGTTAAATATCATATTAACATTTAAGATTTTATTTATAGAATGTGATTTAAGGATAAATGTCCACTTAATTTTTTTTGATATACAAGTCTAATCTATGTATCTTTAGAAATACTATTATAAATTAATAAAAAATCACAACATGAGTTGTTGATTAACCCTTCTACCTTTACCCTTCATAAGTAAAATTCATGTTAGATAATATCATAATCATGATAAATAATTTATTTTGTATTAGAACAAAATTCTAGAACATTAAGGACTTTTGTAGGGTAGAGCTTTCTTTCTTTATTATGTCGCTTTAGGATTGACAACCATTTTCATAATTTTACACTTTTTTTAAAATAAATTATTATATAACTCAAACATAATTTTCAAAAATAATTTATTTACAGTGATTTTTAAATTAAAAAAAAAATCACTCCTTAAGACGAGGTGCACGCGCAAAGTGCGTACCTTAAGACTATGCTCTAGTGAAAAATATACATTATTTGGAATCTTGCGAAAATGTATAAAATAAGCCCGAACTTACCAACCTCTAGCCATTAATCACAAATCTAACAAAACTAGTCAAGCGTATATAAAATTTGAAAACCTAGACAAAATAAAGATTTTTTTTTCTGAGAATCACATGAAAAGATCTCCTTCCATATTTTTAAGCATGATCAAGAACATTAGATGCAAAAAATGAGGTGACAAAACACAAAGAAAAAAATACAACATTCCAAAAAACAAAGCAAAAAATGATTCTCTTTCAATGGGTATAGTTCAACTTCAGCGAAAACAAAGATATATAAAATCTGAGGAACATTTGAGGTGATCTGGATTAGTTTTGGGTGAAAATTCGAAGTCAAAATCGAGTTTAATTTTTTTTTACGACATATGTATCTCACATATAGGTATATATAGATATATAGGAGATATACATATTTGATACACAAGTGATACACACACGATATACATGAGATACACATATCATCTTCTTGCATGTTCATCTTGTGTTCTTCGAATTTGGCTCATATTTCAATTCAAACCACCTAAAGTCTCCAACAAATTATCTCAAAATTGAGATTCACATTCCTTAAGATTTACTTAATATATTCCAACAATACCCACTAGAAAAAAATTCTTATTTTAAAAACTCAAATTTTTTAATTCAAGCTTAAGCAATCTTTAATGGTTGTCTATGATGTTTTCAGTTTAATCTGTAACGACCCGGCCAGTCATTTTTAATAATTTAAGTCCCGTTTGGCGGCATAAGCCTTGAGCAACTTCGTATTATGTTTATTGACTTGCGTGCGTAGTCGAGTTCAGTTACCGGATGATTCATAGTCAAATCAGAAGAAGGATTCTAGCTTTGGAAGCTTAAGCGGTAAGAGTTGAGTGGAATTTATGTAAACGGTTCCGGAATGGGTTTTGGATGATTTCAACGGCTTTGTATGGTGATTTCGGACTTAGGCGCGCTCCCGAATTTAGATTTGGAGGTCCGTAGGGTAATTTGAAGCATTTCGGCGGAAGTTGGAAAAGCTAAAGTATGGAAGGTGGAGAGGTTTGACCAAGAGTTGACTTTGGTTATATCGGGGTCGAAGTGCGATTCTGAGAGTTGGAACAACTCTGTTATGTCATTTGGAATTTGCCTGCAAAATTTGACGTCATTCTGGGTTGATTCGATAGGTTTCGGCGTGAGTTTTAGAAGTTGGAAGATTTGAAAGTTCATAAGTTCGATTCATGGTGCGATTCGTAGTTTCGACGTTGTTTGATGTGATTTTAGACCTCGAGCGAGTCTGTGTTAAGTTATGAAACTTGTTGGTACGTTTAGACGGAGTCCCGAGGTCCTCGAGTGAGTTTTGGATGGGCTAAGGCCATTTACTTCTATTATTGGACTGTTGGTTTCTGTCATCTGGTTTCCTTTATCGTGTTCGCGTCACTTCCTCCGCATTCGCGTAATGTAATTTTGGAGGATGAATTAATTTCTCTCCGCGTTCGCATTATTCCTCTCACATTCGTGTAGGTGTGCCATCCCATCCTTCGTGTTCACGTACTCCATCACGCGTTCGAGAAGAACAGTCGTTGGACCATCAATTTTCCTCTCCGCGTTTGCGAGCGACCAGTCGCATTCGCGAAGCACATCTTGGCAGCCCTCACTTTTTCTTCTTAGGGAATGCGATCAGCCTTCCGCGTTCGCGATGCTTTGATGCCTGGGCAGAATATAAAGTTCTCTTTTCCGAGGGTTAGCCATTTTTACGATTTTTGGAGTTCTAGAGCTTGATTATGAGCGATTCTTTGTGGGGTTTTCAAGAAAATCGATTGGGTAAGTGTTCTTCGCCTAGAATTTATTATATTCCATGATTTTATCTTTACTATTATCATTTATTTAGTGTTTTTGAGCGAGGAAAATGGGGATTTTTGAAGAAAACTTTTAAAATGTAAAATGATGACTTGAGGGACGAATTGGTATCGGAATTTGATAATTTTAATATGGTTGAACTCGTATCAGAATGTGTGCTCGTATTTTGTAAAAAAAAATTGGGTTCTGAGGTGCAGTCTCAGGGGTTGAATTTTGGGTTGATTTTTGGATTTTGATAAAGATTGAGGCTTTATGATTCGGAATAGTTTCTTATGAGTTTTATTTATGCTTTGAAGTTATTTTGGATAGATTTGAGCCGTTCAGAGTTTATTTCACCCGAGAAGTTTATTTTATAGTATCGGTTTGTCTGCTTTGAGGTAAGTATCTTGCCCAACTTCGTGTGGGGGAACTACCCCTATGATTTGAGTCTTCTATGCTAATTGTAGTCCGTGTACGCGAGGTGACGAGTACGTGCTCAGGATTATTTGTGGAAAGTTGGTCTATTAGGGTTCTTAGGTCCTTGTATTCACTGAGTATGAAGTTGTTTTTGTTATGATCCTTTTCTATTGCCATGCTATCCCCTCCCCCCCCCC
>ML276258.1:0-22850 GCA_005239495.1 Nicotiana undulata | reverse complement strand
TATCCCCCCCCCCCCCCCCTCCATAGTTGCTTCTCTTTAATTAAAAGTATAATTATCACTTCTGTAATTGTTCATCCTTAATTGAGGTTATGATTATCTTCCCGTTGCCTATCCTTAATTGAGTTTGTAGTATTTATTTCGTAATTCCTCATCCTTAAAATAAGTTTTGGTATCCTATATCTTAGTTGACTTATCCTTATTGGAATGTTTGACTCGCGATATCTCCCTTGTTGTTGATGTACCTTGTGGGACCGTTGTTACATATTATTTTCTCCCTTGTTGAGTTGTTCTTATTATGACTAGCATTCTCTATCATGGTTATTCCTTGTGAATTAGTTCTTCCGTTTCTTTGAGTTATAGAATTTCTGAGTTGATTTATTTATCGTACTCTTGTAATATTGTCATTATTCTGTTGTACTTGTTATTATGATGCATGAGGGTTCTGTCGTGCGGTTGTTATTGTGATGCAGGAGGTTTCTGTCGTGCAGTTGTTATTGTGATGCACGATATTTCTATCGTGCGGTTGTTATTGTGATGCACGAGGTTTCTGCTGTGCGGGTGTTATTCGGTTACACGAGGTTTCTGTCGTGCTACTGTCACTATTGATATTCCACATGCGACGTGACAAGGCGGGTTATATCTATGTGGGTTGCGCATGTGGCGAGACAAGGTGGGAACATTATTATGCACGTGTGGCGAGACAAGGGGAGCATTTACTTTATTATTGCGCACGTGGCGAGACATGGTAGGCTATGTCGGGGTTTGGTTGTAATGAACTTGTGATGACCTGTGGGCATTATTATTATGGTTATTTGTGTAGTGGTGTGCCTACTCTGTGTGAGTTATACCGTGTTCATTTCGTGGTGATCGTTCTTATGTGTCCTTCATTGTTTCTATTCTTATTAGTTGGCCTGAACTATGATAGAACACTGACACAAGCATACATGTAGATAAACACCCATAACGATTCAAGAAAAAACGATCCTGATTGTAACAACCAGGCCGATCGTTTCGTGAGATTAGCCCCGTTTCCCCTATTTCAGCTTTGTCACATGTTAATTAACCTAATTATGATGTGTTGGGTCGATCGGTTCGGGTTCGGAGTGGTCGTGGTGAGAATTCAGACACTTAGTCTCTTGAATTGGCTTAATAGAGGGAAAAGTCAACTAGGAGTTGACTTATTGGTAAACGACCTCGGGATGTGGATTTTATAGCTCGAATAGCTTCCTTAGGTGATTTGGGACTTAAGAGTGTGTTCGGAATGTGACTTTGAGGTCCACAGTAGATTTAGGCTTGAATTGGCAAAATTGTGTTTCTGGCGATTTCCGGTCGACAGTGGAAAATAGGGTATCCGGGTTGGAATAGAATCCCGAAAGTTGGAACAGGTTCGTAGGGTCATTTTGGATGTGTGCGCAAATTTTTAGGATAATCGGACGTGTTTTGGTTAGTTTCGGCATCGTACATGATTTTCGGAAGTTTTAGGTTCTTAGGCTTGAATCATGAGTTGACTTAGTGTTTCAATGTTATTTTGGGTGTTCCGAGGGTTCAACTAAGTCTGGGTGATCATTTATGACTTATTAGTACTTTTGGTTGAGGCCCCGTGGGGCTCGGGTTGATTTCGGATAGCCTTCGAGGAGTTTGAAGTTGGAGAAATGCAGCAGAAATTTGTTGTCCTTCTAGTGTTGCCGCACCTGCAGAAGGGAAGCTGCAGGTGCGATGGCCGCCGGTGCGTACAGGGGGAGCAGGTGCAGATTCTTGGTAGGCTGGAGGAGATCCGCAGGTGCGAGGTTTTTACCGCACCTGCGAAGCCGCATGTGCGGATAGTTAGCCGCAGGTGCGAGTTTTGGTCCCTTAAGTAAAACGCGCAGGTGCGCACCTGGGACCGCAGGTGCGAGAAAAGGGTCGCAGGTGCGAAAATCCCTGGGCAGAACATATAAATAGGACTCTTAGCGGATTTTGGTCAGTTTTCCTCCATTGTTGCATGGGTTTGAAGCTTTTGAAGGATATTTGAAGAGGGAAATCGAGAGTTCTTCGTGGAGGTAAGATATTTGAACCTAAAACTCGTATCTATGTGATTTTTTGACTGATTTAGGGTGAAATTAAGGGGAATATCAGTGTTTAAATTGGGGGTTAGGGCTTGGAAACTTGAGACTTTCATTGAGGAATTGAAGGGGAAATTGTGGTCCGATTTTGATGTTTTTGGTATGTATAGAATCGTGTGAGAATGAGGATTCCGGTTTTGTGATTTATATCGAATTTTAAGACATGGGCCCGGGGGTCGGGTTTGGCCAATTTCGGGATTTGTGCCTAATTTTGATAATTTTCGAATGTGTTTCGTCTCTTTAGCATATTTTGATGTTATTAATCTAATTTTGATAGGCTCGGAGCAATTGGAAGCCGATTCGAGAGGCAAGAGCATCGCAGAGTATTTTTCGAACCGGTTTGAAGTAAGTAACGATTGTAACTCTAGACTTGAGGGTATGAAACCCAGTATTTCGTACTGTTTGATAAATAAGGTGACACACATGCTAGGTGACGAGCGTGTGAGCGTGCACTGATAGGGATTGTGACTTGGTTCATCCCGTAGCGACAACTAAGCCCCGGCATTTGATTTGAAACCTTATGATATCCTGTGTTTTAGAGACTTATACTTTATTATGGGTTGTATGCCATGTTTGGGGCCTTGTGCCGACCTGTTTAGGCCCTCTGGGGTAATTTTCCACTATTCTCACACTATATTTGATAGAAAATTTATGAACTCAGTCATGCTTTATATCTGTTGCTGTTATCCTTGTTATCACATTGTTTTAGAATACTGAGAGGTATTTTGGGTTGAGTCCCGTGAGTTGAGATGAGTTGCCTGAGTGGCTTGTGAGGATGGCTGAGTGAGACCTAGAGCCGAATATGTGAGGATAGTTATGTATCGGGCTGCACGCCGCAACAATATAGCGCTTGGGCTGTAGGAGCCCCTCCGGAGTCTGTACAACCCCAGTGGGCGTAGTCGACTATTATTTGGATCGGGTTGCACGCCTCAGCGTATATTATGTGGATCAGACTTCACGCCGCAGCGGGTATGTGTATTCATGGTACCTGTGGAGTGAGAGTGCTGAGTGTGAGCATTGACTTGTGTTAGTGGAGTCACGAGTGACTGAGAGACCTTATTTATGAGTGATATTGTGCCCGAGAGGCTATAAATTGTGAGATCATTGTTTTCCACTCATTTTACTCTGAGTCTTCTTAATAAACTTTGAGTTAATGTTTTATCCAAGTTTAAATGGGAAAAAATGGAGTTGCGAGGTATCTGGTAAATGTAGACTATGATGTACTCTATTTGCTTTTCGCTGGCACATCTTTTTATGAAAATTACCACTTTTAAATGCTCGTCACTGCACTCAAGTCTTTAGTTACGTTGGTTACTTACTGAGTTGGCGTACTCACATTACTTCTTGCACCTTTGTGTGTAGATCCAGGTACCGGGCCAGCGCGCTAGTTGGCTTCTCACTTGACTTGGAGTTGATCAAGGATAGAGGTAGCTGCTCAGCTTCCAAAGCTTTCCTCCTTTCCTTTCCTAGTTCATAGAAATTTTGTACTTTCTGGACTTGTATTAGTGAAGTCACATTATGATACGGTGTATTTACTGCTTTAGATGCTCATGACAGTTGACTCCATATGTCTGGGGCGGTGTTAGATTCGATCATTTTGGTTATTATTATTGCTGACCTTGTCTTAAAAAGTGAATCTTTAATAGAATACGAGAATATATATGTAAAATGGGAAATGTTATTTTCATTGGTGTTAGATGGCTAGCCTAGTTTCACGATAGGCGCTCTTAAGGCCTGTTTTGATTTTGGGGTCGTGACAAGTTGGTATCAGAACCTAGGTTACATAGGACTCAATGGTCATGAGCAGGTTTAGTAGAGTCTTGCGGATCGGTATAGAGACGTCTGTACTTATCTCCGAGAGGCTACTGAACTCTTAGGAAAAACCTCACATTCTTGAATTCTGTCGTGCGAATCTGATGATTCTTGAAATCTAAACTTCTGTTGCTTAATTCTCTCACAGATGGTGAGGACATGCGCTACTGATCAGGGTGACTAGACACCAACTAGACCAGCGAGGGGTCGAGGCCGTGGTAGAGGAAGGGGACCAGCCCGTGCAGCAGCCGGGGCAGTACCCGTGGATCCACCTACTATTCAGGATCAGGTTCCCGCCGCAGATATTCCAGCGGGACAGGCTCAGGCACCGGCACTGCCTATTGTTATTCCGGGTCTTCAGGAGACCCTAACTCAGATTTTGACTGTATGCACCAGCCTTGCTCAGGCAGTCGTTGTTTCTTCTACTGCCGCTACTTCTCAGGCCGGGGGAGGCACTCAGACTCCAGTTGCCCGGAAACCTAAGCAGGTTACTCAGGGCCTTCATACACCGGGGGCAGTTCCAGCCCAATCGGTTGCTCCAGTTCAGGATTTCGTGGTTCCATCTATGCCAGATGACGAGCAGCGCAGACTGGAGAGATTTACTAGACTTCAACCTCTGACATTCTGTGGTGCAGAGGGCGAGGATGCCTAGGGTTTTCTGGACAGGTGTTAGAGGATGCTTCGTACTGCAGGGATCCTGGAAACCAGTAGGGTCTCGTTTGCTACTTTTCAATTTTCCGGGGATGCCTTTACTTGGTGGGAGTCTTATGAGAGGCGTAGGCCTATTGGTGCAGCACCATTTACTTGGAAGCAGTTCTGCACTATCTTCTTGGAGAAGTATGTTCCCCGGTCTCACAGGGAGGAGGAGCGTAGGCAATTTGAGCAGTTGCGTCAGGGGGAGTTATCAGTGACACAATATGAGATGCAGTTTTCAGAGTTAGCTCGTCATGCTACCAAGTTGGTCCTTACTGATAGGATGAGGATCAGGAGGTTCGTGGATGGCCTCACTTATCAGCTTTGTATTTTGATGACTATGGAGAGGGTATTAGGTGATACTTTCGAGAAAGTTATTGATATTTCTCGGGACATTGAGTCAGTTCGACGTTAGGAGCGAGAGGAGAGGGAGGCCAAGACGCCTCGTGGATTTGGTAGTTTCAGTTGTGCTCCTTCCAGAGGGCAGTTTCAGCATGGTAGAGGCTACCCATTCAGTCCTCTTCAGCTAGTTCGCCCAGCTTATAGCGGTGCATCCTCGGGGAAGGGTCCCCACAGTTCTCATCCGGGTCGTTATTTATTAGGTACTCTTCCAGCCCAGAGTTCGTCTCGAGCACCATCTGTTCAGGGTCCCTCCGTGCATGGTTCTTCTGGTGGTTATTCTGGTTCACGGGGTTCCCTTTAGTACACGACTCCCGCACTAAGGAGTTGTTATGAGTGCGGAGAGTTCGAGCACATGAGGAGGCAATGCCCTCATCTTCTTGGAGGTCCATCTCAGTGGAGGAGCCAGCCTTCGACTTCAGCTCCAGTTACTTTACCACCCGCCCAGGCACCTAGGGGTGGGAGTCAGTCAGCTAGAGGCCGCCTTAGAGGGGGAGATCGAGCAGGTGGAGTTCATGCTCGTATCTATGCACTTCCAGCCAGGTCAGATGCTATGGCCTCCGATACAGTGATCACAGGTATTATCTCAGTCTTTCACCGAGATGCTTTGGCCCTATTTGACCCTGGTTCCACATATTCTTATGTTTCGTCATATTTTGCCCATTTCCTGGATATGCCCCGTGAGTCTTTAGTTACATATGTTCATGCGTCGACTCCGGTGGGAGATACTATTGTTGTGGACCGTGTGTATCAGTCATGTGTAGTATCTATTGGGGGCCTAGAGACCCAAGTGGACCCATTTTCACTTAGCATGGTTGATTTTGACGTGATATTAGGCATGGATTGGCTATCTCCGTGTCATGTTGTTTTTGAGTGTCATGCTAAGACCGTGACCTTTGCTATTCCAGGAGTTCCGAGGGTTGAGTGGAGAGGTTCTTCTGAGTATGTGCCTAGCAGGGTGATTTCTTACCTGAAGGCTCATCGTATGGTTGAGAAGGGATGTTTATCGTATTTGGCATTTGTGAGGGATGTCACTGGTGAAACTCCCGATGTTGATTCTATTCTTGTGGTCCGTGATTTTCCGGACGTGTTTCCTACAGACCTGCCAAGCATGCCATCTGACAAGGATATTGATTTTGGTATTGATCTGGTGTCAGGCACTCAACCTATTTCCATCCCACCTTATTGTATGGCACCAGTGGAGTTGAAGGAATTAAAGGAGCAGCTTCAAGAACTCCTATATAAGGGGTTCATTCGGCCTAGTGTGTCACCTTGGGGTGCACCAGTGTTGTTTGTGAAGAAAAAGGATGGTTCTATGCGTATGTGTATCGATTATCGGCAGTTGAACAAGGTTACAGTGAAGAACAGGTATCCCTTGCCTCGCATAGATGACTTGTTTGATCAGTTTGCCGTACCCCCCTTATTCCTTGCGGAGATCGGGGTTTCGACACATGACAGCTCTTTTAAGGAAAAGGGTGTTAAAGAGAGAGTCGCCACCTAACGGGTTTGAGGTGCGTTAGAGTAATTAACTCATGAAACTAGTTTGCATTACCAGAGATTGGGTAAGGGCTTGAAATTATCCCAAGGGGAAGGTGTTAAGCACCCCTCAGGATCCACAGGTGTGGTTCCCGACCAAATAGTTTTCGTGAATTTGTACAATTAGGAAATAACAAGTAAAGGGCTCAAGTAAGAGGGGATTTTAAATATTAAACGAGCTAGTGTTTAGAAAACAATTATGAAACGACAAAGTTTTTGAAAAGATTATAACATAGCACTTAAAACGAAATGATATCCTAAGTTTGAAATAATACGGATCACATCAATTCAATACCCGATAGACACTCCTCAAAGAGGGGCTACACGTGGTATTAGCGCATTGGTCATCATATCCATATTCTACCATTTTCCTCCCCGTGAAGGTGATTAAAGCGCGTGTTTGGTCACGAGCTCTATTGCGTGCTATTACCCGTCCCATCCTATCAGTCCCGGAGGAGGTTAGGACTACTATCCTAAAGAAGGTACTAGGCTGACCCTTAGGTTTAAAGGGAAATATTTTAAGCGACAAACAATAACAACAAGGACTGCAGATAAAGGGAAACACATAAAACAGATATGAGGCCCAAATATTCCTCCACATATTATGCATATAATTAGCACGACTCAAACACATGTAAAGGCCTTATTAACTTCAGAATCCTAAAGCATGATATCTAGGCGAAACTGGAATGCGATAGAAAGGTAGTTTATTACTTAATTCAGAGAAGGGATTTTATCAGTTTTTGCTTACTGATTTTAACCTGTTAATAGTCAAGCAACATGTATAAAGGAGTATATTTCCAAATTTTAACAAGTTTAGCACCTAAGGCTTGTTTAGACGTACCAGTCATTACAGAAAATTGCTTAAATCGTACTAATAATCATGCTATTCTAGGAGTTCAAATTTTAGAAAATAGTTACCAAACTGGATGAGTCAGTTTTTATCAAGAATCAAGCTAGGGGATGCCTAAGTGAATACAAATGAAATCCTAAAGCATGATATCTAATGCAAAGAAGATGCAAAATGAGGGAGGACCTAAACATGATATTCTACATGCACGAATATTTCAATTCCAGAACATGCTTTCAAAAATATGTAGAAGGACCTATTTATTAACATTGTGTTTATCTTAAGGCAGAATATCTCAGGTGTTCGTATTGTATCGCAGTTTCACAAAAAACACTTGATTATTAGTTTGTTAAACCTAATACATGATTCCTAGGTGTACATGGCAGCGTATAAAATAATGTACGTATTCTAACACAGGATTTTTCTAAATGAATGAGGATGAACATGCTGAAACAGTATTCATAGAACCTAAGGAACATGATTTCTAATGCATGGATATGAACCTGCACATGATCTCTATTGCGCAGATAGGGAATTAAAAGCCTAATCATGGTTTCTACCCTTTATAGTAACTAAGCGTGCATGGTTATCCCCTCCCATTTCACTATCTACCCCCATAAGTTGTTTACAAATTATTACAAGCCAAGAGTTATTAACTATATAATAGAAGAGAAAATAAGAAGCTATTCTATAGGGAGCCTTCAATAGGCCCAAATCCTCCAAACCTCAACGCCTTTGGTGTTTCATAGTCCGGGTATGTCAAAGATCCCTAAAGACCTCAAGGGCTCCCGGGAAATGCTCACACCCAGACTTAGTAATCAGGAGTTAAACATGTGCGGTGTGGAAATACCGGCCTCAGTGTGTCAGAGTTCAGAGGGAACTCAAGAGGTTCCCAAAGTAGTGCTCACACTGAGGGGTGGAACTTAAGAATCTAGGAATATAGTGAAATGCCAGAGGTGAGTTTGAAAAGGTTTTGAAAGAGACATAGTTAAAACATTTCATAAACCAGAGGATTTGTTTAAAACAGTTTTTGAAAGGAGAGTATAGCAATAGATAACAGTCTAAACACAACATCGAAAATGGTCTCATGCACAGCCAAAACACACAGAACCATTACAAACAAGGACAATGGGGGTGGGGACACATAGAACATTTAGCTGCAGACACAATAACCCAGTAGGGATATAAGACAAGTTTAAACATGTTTAGAAACTGCTGATACTGGCATAGTTACAAAACAGATATGAAGGACCACATAGAGGGGTGATAGGGATTTGGGGTGTACAACAAGTAAGCAAACAGTTGGTAAGTCATGCTCAGAAACACAAATAAAGGGGGGTATAATAATCCAAGGGAAAGGGGAGACATAATAGCATGCTAGTGATGTATTTTAATTACAAGCTTCACAAAAGAACCACAAATAGAAACAGACCAGGAACAACAGGAACTGAAACAAATAAAGAATCATATTGTTGTTGGAGCTTTGAATTTAAAGTAGGACATACCAGTGAAGAAGAAAGAAAGAAAAACGAAACAACAAGAGGGATAACACAATGGTTAGCCTTGGCTTGCAGCCGGCTAACAATTAGACAGTAGCAAATAACACAAGAGAAATAGAGCAGAGAATTTTTTAGTGTAAGAGATAGTTTTTGAACCACAGTGTTCGTCTATGATCAATGCGTAGACATAGCATATATATAGTTAGAACTAGGTATAAGGAATAAGGTAAAGAAATCAGACTGCCCAGTAATTATGGGACTCAGAGAATCAATTAATTGTCAGTATCCCTAGACTTAAGGGAATCATTCAAACGGTGAGTAGCAAATAAGGAAAGAAGGTAAAACAGTAGTCATGACAAGAAATTAAGAATCCCTTAATTGAAGGTTACACTCAAACGGCTAGTAGGTAAGTACAATTAAGGAAAGTTACCATATAAGAGGATAATTTCAGACCAAATCAGGCAAGAAATAGGCTAGGTTCGAAACTATCAATTAAGGAAGCCATATAAATCACAGTAATAAATCAAGGTAATAAAAATAAGTTAGAGGTTGGAAATCAAAAAAATATCTCATGAGAGATCAGCAGGGCCTTTTCAAATCACAGTGAATCAGGGATTCAAGCAACTAGCGAATAAAAATTCTTATGTATAACATGGAGAACCATATAATAAGTAAAGTAGTAAGTCAGGAAATAATTGAGTGACAAAATAACACAGAATCAAGCATTCGAGCACGCATACCACTAATTGAAGAGAGTTAACATGAAATAACACGGTCGTTAGTGTATGAAATTAGGAATCATCTGAGTAAGGGAGGTAAGAAGAACTAAAGGCAAACAATGTAGGGTAAAGGTCAATTAAACACATATGCAAACACACAGGTAAACCAATAGTTTTTAGGGTTTTAGGTCTAAAATTAGGGTTTTACACAGATGCTAGTACGAATCAACAGAGTAGTCATGATACACACAAAGGAGACGAAGAGTCATAAACCCTAATGGGAAAACAGAGTAAAATCACTAGAAATTCACGATATTCGTGACAATCAAGCACATATACTGACCAAACCGTAAGGAAAAGATTTCAATAATAATAAACATGAGGGAAAATCATGAGATAGTGTTAAAAATAGACAAAGAAAACCATTTTGGAAAAAGGTTTCGGAAACCTAGTTAAAAGTGAAGAACCGCTTAGGAAAAATAGAAAACCTTTAAAGAAACATCATAATAACTCATAATAGGTACAGATCTATTGTAGATCTAAAAGAATCGGAAGTTTCAAACATTAGAGTTTTACAGAAAACCTCAGAGAAGATGAGAAGAATCTCGAACGGCACTGGCTCGAGCCTCAAAGGTCATAGACCTTACTCGAAATCAAGCTTTGGAGGCTTGATGTAAACATGAACACCATGGGTGTGAGTAGACGGGTCCTCGCCCTTCGTGGGCCCTAGGGATGACATTACCGACATAAGAGAACCATAAGAGGTGGGGGGTGATGAAGGTTTCAAGGTCCCCGACGAAGGGATGGCCGGAGAAGATGAAGAAATTCATCAGAACCTGAAGAGACAGAAGTCTCTAGAAGAGACTAGAGTGAAATGAGAGTAGAGAGATGTGAGTCAGTGAGAAATGAGAGGGGTTAGGGGGGGTTAGTTTGAATTAATTATGGTAAGTGAAATCTGGGAGGTTGATCTAATTTGATCAATGACTCAGATTGACCTAGGGTTTGGGCTGGGTAGGAATTGGTCTGGGTTGGGTAGTTAATTGGGTTAAAGGGTTGGGTATTGGGTTTAAAAGAAATTAAAAGTGGCTAGATTTTAAATACCCATTAAATAAAATAAAATAGTTAATAAAATAGCTAATAATTATATAAAAATAAGATTAATGCTAAGTAAGTGAAATTTAAGGTTGGCTAATATAAAAATATAAATGACTAATTTTGGAATTAAAATAGCATAGGTGCACAATTAGGCCATAGTCGCAAAATTAGTGTAATTATAGCTACATAATGCCTAATCAGTAATTTGTGAAATAATTAAATACTAATAGGATAAAAAATGATATATTGAGCTGGGAAGCGTTTCAAAATTATTTATAATACAACTTAGGAATAATTACTGAATGTAAATTATTAAAGAAATGGGAAAATAAATTGATAAAAATATGAAAAATTATGGGACAATCCCATTCGTTATGAAAAGTAATTTTGAATGTAATATGCAGGTTGGAAAATAATTTTGAGAAAATATAGGGTATCAACAGCTGCCCCTCTTTACCCAGGAAGGATGAAAGAGTTGTCGGGTAAAGATATGATGGCCAATTTTGACTGAGTGGAAATAATTTGAGAGGTGTAGGCCACACCCTGGTTTCTGAGCTGCCTACATATCCCTGGTTTTACAGGAATCAAGTCGTATGTAGTTCAAGAGTCACCGGCGAAGTATACCTGTGAAGTTCTACAAGGACGGACGCAAAGTGCAAGGTTGGGTGAACAAACGGCGTAGTTGGGAGAACTGGAGAGGCACCGCTCATGCCTGGATAGTTGTTGCTAGCCGGATTACGTGCAAATGAACAATATAAGCATATATCGTGCGCAAGTTAAACATGATGCAAATTTCCGTTGGACTATGAATGCTGTCTTTGGATGGTTAAGGATGACGTCTTTAGACCATGATGTCCTGGGCCATGAATTGCTTGATGCAGGATTCATAGGCCATGAAATGATGTTCTCGATCCATGAAGATGGTGCCTCCGAACCATGATGCCTTTGAATAATGATATGCAAACTGATAAAAGAGATCCTCAGGCCATGACATGGTGTTCTCGGGCCATGAAGATGGTGCCTCTGAACAATGACGCCTTTGGATGAGTTGGCGATATTTCAGCCCATGAAGATACAATGGTATGATGCTAACAAGACAGAGCTTAGTCTTGCGAATTAAAGGGGCAGAGTTTAGCCCGAAAGGGAGCGAAGTAAATAATGACAGAGACATGGGTTGCTTTTGAAAAGTAAATGGGAGGCAGCGTTTAGCCTCGGAAGGCAGAAAGGTAGCCTTATGCAAGATGTAAATGCAGATGGAGACATCGTTTAGTCTCGGAAGGCAGAATGGTAGCCTTATGCAAGATGTAAATGCATATGGAGACATCGTTTAGTCTCGGAAGGCAGAATAGTAGCCTTATGCAGGATGTAAATGCAGATGGAGACATCGTTTAGTATCGGAAGGCAGAATAGTAGCCTTATGCAAATGCAGATGGAGACAACGTTTAGTCTCGGAAGGCAGAATGGTAGCCTTATGCAATGCAGATGCAGATGGAGACAACGTTTAGTCTCGGAAGGCATAAAGGTAGCCTTATGCAATGCAGATGCAGATGGAGACATCGTTTAGTCTCGGAAGGCAGAATGGTAGCCTTATGCAAGAAATGAAATGCAGATGAAGACAGCGTTTAGTCTCGGAAGGCAAAATGGTAGCCTTATACAAGAAATAAAATGCATACGGAGACAACATTTAGTCTCGGAAGGCAGAAAGGTAGCCTTATGCAAGATATAAATGCAGACGGAGACAACGTTTAGTCTCGGAAGGCAGAATAGTAGCCTTATGCAAGAAATAAAATGACAGTAGGAGTTCTTAGCTGATGATACATTGCAGCACTATGATTTTTGTGAGTATTATGATAACCTAGCATCGTTTGTGTTGATAATAAATGTCGGCATGCGCGAAGAGTTTGAGAAGCGTATCTTTGAGAAATATATGTCCCTCGGGCGGATAGTATGTTTTTGGGGCCCTTGCCATCTTCGTGCCTGCATCCAAAGAAAAACCGTGAGTTATGTAAAAGGAAGGGTTAGTTCGCATTCCCGCTGGCTTTACTTGACTCGCCCCCTTGACGATGATATTGTCTGTATCATTGGGGTAGCGTTTGCTAAACAAGCTGTTTCAAAAATAAATATGCACGATTTTGTAAAAGTATAATTTAAGCATATATTCTAAATAGTTTTAGATGAACCGATGATCGTGACGCGGTTTGAGACATTGCAACCTCTCCTGCTACGAAATTTTGAGGGTCCCAGTTTGATAGGTGAATACTTCTGACTGTTGCTCGTGCGGCGATCGGCTGAACTTGCTTCAGAATTTTGAGGGTCCTCCTCAAAATTCTGCCCTAGTTTCCAATTGTGGGGAGAAATGAGCTTTTTATTGAATTGTGACTGAACCCATAGGGCTGCCTACGTATCCCCTCTTAAATGGGAAGCAGGTCAGGCGCAGTTCAATTTACATTGTTGACAAAAGCATAAAGAGTTACACATAGTAGCGTTTGACTGCATCTGAATTGATTGGTTTTGGCCAAACTTCTCCGTCCATTTCTGCAAGTATAAGTGCTCCTCCTGTCAGCACTCTGTGAACCATGTATGGGCCCTGCCAGTTAGGACAGAACTTCCCTTTGGCTTCGTCTTGATGTGGAAAGATTTTCTTTAACACCAGCTGCCCTGGTGTGAATCGCCTCGCCTTGACTTTCTTGTTGAAAGCTCTGGACATTCTGTTCTGGTAGAGTTGACCATGACAAACTGCGTTCATTCTCTTTCCGTCTATGAGGGCCAGTTGCTCATAACGGTTCCTTACACATTCTGCGTCGCTGAGCTCAGCTTCTTGTATGATTCTTAGAGATGGAATCTCAACTTCGGTAGGAATAACAACCTCTGTACCATAGACCAGCATATAGGGAGTTGCCCTGATTGATGTGCGAACCGTGGTACGGTATCCTAGTAAGGCGAATGATAGCTTCTCATGCCATTGCTTGTGCCTTTCTATCATCTTCCTTAGTATCTTCTTGATGTTTTTGTTGGCGGCCTCTACAGCTTCATTCATTTGAGGTCTATAGGTTGTGAAATTCTTGTGTTTGATCTTAAAGGTCTCGCACATAGCTTTCATCAGGTCACTATCGAGATTAGATCCATTATCGGTGATGATTGATTTCGGAACTCCAGACCGACATATAATGCGGTCGCGGACAAAGTCGACCATGACTTTCTTAGTAACTGCTTTGTAGGAGGCTGCTTCGACCCATTTGATAAAGTAATCGATGTCGACCAGAATGAACCGGTGTCCATTGGAGGCGGCAGGCTCGATCGGTCCAATAACATCCATGCCCCAGGCGGCGAACGACCACGGTGAACTTGTTGCATTAAGCTCACTTAGAGGTACCTTTATCATATCTCCATGTATCTGGCAGCAGTGGTATTTCCGAAAATACTGGATGCAGTCCATTTCCATAGTCATCCAAAAGTAACCAGCTCGGAGTATCTTTTTCGCCAGAACAAAACCGATGTGTGGACCGCAGGTCCCAGCATGAATTTCTACCAGTAGTTTTGATGATTCTTTTGCGTCGATGCACCTTAATAACCCCAAATCAGGAGTATTCCTATACAGGATTATTCCGCTATGAAAGAAATTGTTTAGACAGTCTCCAAAGCGTGCGTTTCTAAGTAGCATTTGCAAACTCTGGGTATTCTCCTTTTGCCAAGCATTCCTTGATATCATGGAACCAAGGATTTCCGTCTGCTTCTTCTTCGACATGGGCACAGTAAGCTGGTTGATTATGGATCTTTACGGGAATGGGGTCAATGAAGTTTTTGTCCAGATGCTGGATCATTGAGGACAAAGTAGCCAAAGCATCGGCGAACTCATTCTGGATTCTGGGGACATGCCGGAATTCTATCTTTGTGAACCTCTTTCTCAACTCCTGTACGTGATGCAAATATGGCAATATCTTGGAATTTTTGGTTGCCCATTCTCCTTGTACCTGATGTACCAATAAGTCTGAGTCACTAATTACTAACAGCTCCTGGACGTTCATGTCAATGGCCATGTTGAGCCCCAAGATGCAGGCCTCATATTCAGCCATGTTATTGGTACAGGGAAATCTGAGTTTGGTGATACTGGATAGTGCTGACCAGTTTCTGATACTAGGACTGCTCCAATGCAAACTCCTTTGAAGTTTGCTGCTCCATCAATGAACATCCTCCAACCGTCATAGAATTCTGCAATGTCTTCTCCTACGAATAATACCTCTTCATCGGGAAAATACGTTTTCAGGGGTTCGTATTCTCCGTCCACAGGATTTTTAGAAAGATGGTCCACCAGTGCCTGTCCCTTGACTGCCTTCTGAGTCACGTAGATAATGTCGAACTCTCTCAGCAGGATTTGCCATTTGGCTAGCTTGCCAGTAGGCATGGGCTTCTGAAAGATGTACTTTAATGGATCCATCCTTGATATGAGATATGTTGTGTAGGCACAGAAGTAGTGCCTCAGCTTCTAGGCGACCCAAGTCAAAGCACAGTAGGTGCGTTCCAATAAATAATACCGGGCCTCGTACGGAGTGAACTTCTTGCTAAGATAGTAAATGGTTTGCTCATTTCTCCCTATTTCATCATGTTGCACAAGAACGCAACCAAAAGCTCCATCCAGTACGACAAGGTAGAGTAGTAGGGTTCTACCTGGCTCAGGTGGTACCAAGACCGACGGTGTTGACAAATACTCTTTGATTCTGTCGAAAGCCTTTTGACAATCTTCGGTCCACTTAGTTGCGGCGTCCATCTTCAGCATCTTGAAGATCGGCTCACAGATGACTGTAGACTATGATATGAATCGGCTGATGTAGTTGAGCCTCCCCAAGAAGCTCATAACATCTTTCTTGTTCCTTGGCGGCGGTAGTTCCTGAATGGACTTGACCTTTGATGGATCCAATTCTATTCCCCGACGGCTTACAATGAATCCCAGCAACTTCCCAGCAGGAACCCCGAATGCACACTTTGCGGGGTTCAACTTCAGATTGTATTTTCGCAACCTGTTGAAGAACTTCCTCAAATCCTCCATGTGGTCAGCAACTTTCTTTGATTTGATAATGACATCATCCACATACACTTCGATCTCCTTATGAATCATGTCGTTGAATATGGTGGTCATAGCCCTCATGTAGGTGGCCCCTACATTCTTTAGCCCGAATGGCATCATCTTGTAAAAGTACACTCCCCATGGTGTAATGAACGCCGTTTTCTCAGCATCATCCTCATCTATCCAAATCTGATGATAACCCGCGAAGCAATCCATGAAGGACTGTAATTCATGCTTGGCGCATTTGTCAATTAGAATGTGTATATTTGGCAAGGGGAAGTCGTCTTTCGGACTGTCCCGGTTGAGATCCTGGTAGTCGACACAGACTCTAACCTTCTTGTCTTTCTTCGGCACAGGTACGATGTTGGCTAACCATGTTGGGTACTCAACCACCCTGAGAACTTTGGCGTTGATCTGCTTGGTAACCTCCTCTTTGATCTTTAAACTCATGTTGAGTTTGAACTTTCTGAGCTTTTATTTCACCGGTGGGCACGTTGGATTGGTTGGAAATTTGTGAGCTACAATAGACGTGCTTAGACCAGTCATGTCATCATACGACAAGGCGAATATGTCTTCATACTCCTTTAGAAACTCTGTGTACTTTTTCTTTTCTGATGGTGATAAATGAATGCTGATGCGAGTCTCCTTGACGGTCTCTGAATCTCCCAGATTGATAACCTTAGTCTCGTCCAGGTTGGACTTAGGTCTGTTTTCAAAGTTTTCGACCTCTTTAACAATCTCATCGGGTATATCATCTTCCTCTGAATCGATGTCCGTTTGTTGCGTTGCCACATTGCATGTCACAGTCATCGGTTCATCAAGACAAGTAATAGTAATGCTGTATAGATAAAGTAATGAGATAATATAGTAGCGATAAATATTGGATTCATAAGAGAAGTTAGAAAATGCTTTGATAAATTGAATAACTGTTTTGAACCTTAAAGATCTTATTGCAGGAATTGAAAAATGCAGAAAAGGGAAAATCATTTAGTAAATAAAATTCTTGTTTTAGCCTTGCTACCCCGAGGCTCGTCGGTCTTTGGTTGTCATGATAGAACAGTTCTTGAGGGATGTCCCCTTGCCTACAGTCTGTATGGAAGGGCCTTCCTCCCCCTCCTCCTTGAGAACAACACAGCAATCCATATCATCATCCTCCAGGAACAAATTCCTCAATGCTGCAAGTGCTTCTTCTTCGTCTGATCCATAAATAATGTTGGCCTGTTGGAAGGTCTGCTCCAACTGTGGTATTGGCTGCTCCAAAGGGTAATAATGACCGCGCCAGGGTGGCGACCAATTTCTGAATTCCTCCCAGGTGTAATCGTACACTAGACCAAAAGTAATACCATGTTTCTTGAGCTTTATATGCTTCGTGATCCCTTGGAGGTTCTTTCCGAGCCCTTTGCCTAGCTCGTATCCTCTCCAGTTCAGGATGCTCTCAATCTTTCTATCCCACCATTTTTCCTTGTCGATAGCGTTGACCCGTTCGATGATGTGGTAAGTTCCCCCTCCTATCTTCCTTTTTTCGTCAATCACTGGAATAGTCTGACGAATATAAATGGGGTTGCTATCATTTCCATGAATAATCACCTCTTGGTGGTTCCACTCAAATTTCACCGCCTGATGTAGTGTCGTTTCCATGGCCCCAGCAGCATGGATCCAGCATCTCCCTAACAGCAGATTGTAAGATGCCGGGACGTCTATCACTTGGAAGTCCACTTCGAACCAAGTTGGCCCCATCTGTAGACATAGACTAATCTCCCCAATAGTAGACCTTTGAGAACCGTCGAAGGCTTTCACATTGATCGCTCCATCCCTTATCTCATGTAGCCCTTTACCCAATTTCTTGAGTGTTATCAATGAACAAATGTTAAGACTGGAACCTCCGCGATCAAGATCCTCGTGATGAAATGATCTTCGCATTGCACAGTGATGTGAAATGCTTTGTTGTGACCCAATCCTTCAGGTGGTAACTCGTCCTCATGAAAGGTGATCTTGTGACTCTCCAACACCTGGCCCACCATATTGGCCATTTCCCCGCTAGTGATGTTGTTTGGTACATACGCTTCACTCAACACCTTCAACAGAGCACTTCGGTGCCTCTCGGAATTCTGCAGCAAAGAAAGGATGGATATTTGTGTTGGTGTCTTGTTCAGCTGGTCGATGACCGAATACTCCTTAGCCTGTACTTTTCTCCAAAGGTCATCTGGACCTGTTTCAATAACGGGTGGCCAGTTGGTAGCCTGCTTGCTGGATTCGGCCAGATGTTCAGGAGTATAGACTCTACCAGTTCTTGTCATACCCTGTGCTGTGACAGCTTCCTCAGTTTTGACCTTGCCTTTCCTTCAAATGGTGCAGGTGCATTTGCCGGAGACACATACTCAACTTCAATCGGTACTGGTGTCTTTGCAGGTGGCGCTGCTTCAAACTCAAGTGGTATGGACATATTCACCTCAGCATCCTCAAATGGTTGAATCTGGACAATGATCGACTTGAGAATGACTGCAGGTTTCTTTGGGTCATCGCCCTCTGCGATTAACCCGATTGATCCCTCGGGATCCCAATCATCTTCTATCTCAATCATATGGATACCTCCATCCTTATGGTCTGGTAAAGGATTGTTGCGGACGTTTAGAGCGGGGTCTTTTGCCACAATAATCTTGTTATCAATGAGAGTCTGTATCTTATCCTTCAGAGAGCGGCATTCTTCGATGGTGTGTCCTTTCATGCCAGAATGGTATGACCAGGATTTGTTTGGGTTAACCCACTGAGAAGGGTTCTCAGGGGTGGCAGCAGGGATATGTGTGACGTAACTAGCAGCTTTGAACTTTTCATACAGCTGATTAATGGGCTCGGCTATGGAAGTGTATTGTTTTGGAGGGCGACGATCAAAGTTAGGACGAGGCCTAGGGAAGTTTTGCCGGGTAGGGGGTGATTGATAATGAGATGGATGGGAATTGTAAGTATGGTAGACGAGAGCGGGTTGGGAGTATCTAGGTGAGGTAGGTTGATATGTGGGTGGTAGGGATTGGTAGGCGGGTGGTGGAGCTTGGTATGAAGGCAGTGGAGCTTGGTAATTCGGGATTGATTGGTATGTGCGTGGAGGTGTTGGATAAATTTGGTATTTGAGTGGGGATTTGGCTCTCTGTGCAACCATTACAGCTCCCACGTCCGTTTTCTTAGACATACCACCGGACTGTAAAGCCTTGTTTGTAGCTTGCAAGGCTTCAAAATTTGTGACCATACGACTCTTAATACCTTCTTCAATCCGCTCCCCTAGTTTGATAATGTCAGAGAATTTGTGGCCCTCAACCATCATCAATCGTTCATAATACTGCGGGTCCTAAGCTCGAACAAATAATTTGTTCATCTGCTCTTCCTCTAGAGCAGGTCTGGCTTTAGCAGCTTCAGCCCTCCAACGAGTAGCATACTCGCGAAAGGTTTCTGTGGGTTTCTTCTTCAAGTTTTGGATGTAGAACACATCATGTGTGTTCTCTGTATTGAATCTAAACCTGTCCATGAAGTCTGTTGCCATACCTACCCAGTTTGACCATTTCTTGGGTCTTGGCTGATGTACCAAGACAGTGCATCTCCCTTCAAACTCCTCATGAACAGCTTCATGCGCATTCTTTCATCCTTTCCTACGGTGACCAACTTGTCACAGTAGGTCCTCAGATAGACCCTTGGATCACTAGTGCTGTCAAACATTTCAAACTTTGGAGGTTTGTACCCCTCGGGCAGTTCGACATCAGGTTGTATGCAAAGGTCTTCATAATTCAACCCTTCGACCCCCTTGGTTCCTTCAACACCTTGAACTCGACTAGTCAGATTCCTAAGCTCCTCGGCCAAGTTCTTGATGAGCAAGTCTTTTCCATCAGACTGGGATGCCTGTGAGATGGGCGGAGTGGATTGGGTCATGGTTTCCACATAGATGGGATTGTTGTGGAAATGGTCCTTTGTGTAATTCTGAGGTTCCGGGACAAGTAATGGAGTGTTGTTTGAAGTGTGGAAAGTCTTGCATTGTGTTGGGAGAGTTTGGTTCTTTGGTGGAGTGGCGTGATGATGAGGTGCGGGGTGGTTTTGTTGCCTTGGGATATCTTGTGGAGCTGTAGGGTTTTGAGTATTTGGAAAGTGGACGTCTAGGACGTTAAGGGAAAATGACAGGTTGGCCAGATTCCTGACCTGGTCGAGTTCTTCTTGAAATTTCAACAATTTCTGTTCAAATGGTGACATGTTCTCATGCAGGACCTGAATACCCCGACCATCAGTGGCCTCTACTTGTTCAGCCGTATTTTCCTTCCTGATACCGCTGGATTCTACCATCTTACTCTTGCCTTTGTTTCTGCCTTTAGGAGGACTAGGAGGAGGAGTAGGTGGAGGGCCCTTGGATCTTGTGAGATAAGCTGATGATGCCAGAGTGCACGAACTAACCTTTGGGGAGGGGAATAAAGAAAAAGAGACAAAAAAAAGGGTAGCCAAGTCAGTGAGGATTATGAAAAAATATTGCAGTATTTAAACACATAGTGCAGGAATGTAAAGCGCGTCCTAATTTGGGAACCTCTTTATGCCCGAGGTAGGCCTAACGACAAATTGATTTGGAGAACTTAAGATGCTAAATGCCTCATTTTATTGATAAGAAAAATAGACAAATCCTAAAAACGACACTAACTAAACGAAAAATAAAAGTCACTAATGGCCAATGGCCTTATTACATTGACGAAAAAAATAAAGACATTCCTATATATTTTGTCCTAGAAGGACCTTCCCACACTCGGCATTCTTGCTTCCCTCGAACAGCTTCCCCAGCTCGTGGAGTCCTAGCAGTAGGTATGCTCTGGCTAGATGTTCTTGACGAGCGTTTTGTCTCTAGAATGTAGATCTTCCCACCAACTCAACAGTCTTGGGTGGATATTGGAGACCACGCCGAATCTGGGGACTTCGTGCCTCATTTTCTGCAAAGCAAATAAGGTTAGGCCCTTACCCCACAGGACTCGACTATTTAACATCAATAATTAGCAGGAAGCACTTGGTTCTCCAAAACGTGATGATGTCCGTTTGGGTTTAGGGAAAACCGATGTACTTTGGACAAGGCTTTCTTAAAAGCTATCGTGCGGACAACACTTTAGCTTGGATATGTTTGACCATGATGCATGCAACAATATAATAGAGTAAGGTTTCTATGGGGTTTTAGACTGGTACCCTTGAGCGGACAACTCAAGGGGGAAGGCACGGAACTGTTGACTGCACCGTTGATCGACTAATTTTACCGCAAATACGCCTTTCCAAATTTAAGGGGGGTAATAATATAGGAAGAGTGCGACCACCCATCAAGAGTTGCTATAGTATTTTGTTTGGCACGAGTGGAGTATGAATGCAGTGAGCATGATATGCAATAAATAAGCATTAAAACAGACAGTCATGTATTTGCACGTTAAGGAAAGCGGTAAAGACAACAGTTATGATTTAAAGCAGTTATAAAGGAAAACAAAGAAACATGTCAGTTTTGTTTTGTGAAATAAATACTTGAAAGAAATAAACAATTAATTGCACGTATTAGGGAAGAGGAAAGGGTGCAAGCATCAAACAAATTAAAGGTACAAATTCACGGAACGATTTGTAATGGTAAAAGCCTAGGTAAGTCCCCAGCAGAGTCCCCATGCTATCGCGCCCCCCTTATTCCTCGCGGAGATCGGGGTTTCGACACGTGACAACTCTTTTAAGGAAAAGGGTGTTAAAAGTAAGAGTCACCACCTAACGGGTTTGTCAGTCCCGGAGGAGGTTAGGACTACTATCCTAAAGGAGGTACTAGGCTGACCCTTAGGTTTAAAGGGAAAGATTTTAAGCGACAAACAATAACAACTAGGACTACAGATAAAGGGAAACACATAAAGCAGATATGAGGCCCAAATATTCCTCCACAGATTATGCATATAATTAGAACGACTCAAACACAGGTAAAGGCCTTATTAACTTCAGAATCCTAAAGCATGATATCTAGGCGAAACTGGAATGCGATAGAGAGGCAGTTTATTACTTAATTCAGAGAAGGAATTTTATCAGTTTTTGCTTACTGATTTTAACCTGTTAATAGTCAAGCAACATGTATAAAGGAGTATATTTCCAGTTTTCAACAAGTTTAGCACCTAATGCTTGCCTAGGCGTACCAGTCATTAAAGAAAATTGCATAAATCGTACTAATAATCATGCTGTTCTAGGTGTTCAGATTTCAGAAAATAGTTACCAAACTGGATGAGTTTGTTTTTATCAAGAATCAAGCTAGGGGATGCCTAAGAGAATACAAATGCAATCCTAAAGCATGACATCTAATGCAAAGAAGATGCAAAATGAGGCAGGACCTAAACATGATATTTTACATGCACGAATATTTTAATTCCAGAACATGCTTTCAAAAATATGTAGAAGGACCTATTTATTAACATTGTGTTTATCTTAAGGCAGAATATCTCAGGTGTTCGTATTGCATCGCAGTTTCACAAAAACCACTTGTTTATTAGTTTGTTAAACTTAATACATGATTCCTAGGTGTACATGCAGCGTATAAAGTAATGCAAAGTACGTATTCTAACACAAGAGTTTTCTAAATGAATGAGGATGAACATGCTGAAATAGTATTCATAGACCCTAAGGAACAAGATTTATTAATCATGGATATGAACCTAAACATGATCTCTATTGCGCAGATAGGGAATTAAAAGCCTAAACATGGTTTCTACCTGTCATGACCCAAAACCTATGGGTTGTGATGGCGCCGGACACCACTTTCAAGCAAGCCAACCCCTTAATCAGTTGGAACACTTTCCTGTTTAATATTTTAGAATAGAAGCCTCTTCTTGCATTTTTATTATTAAATAAATATATTCCGTAATTTAAATACGGCAAGAAACCAACTTAATAAAAAAAAAGAAATACCGAGTCATCTCTAGAACAACGCTTGTCCGAGAAACAAATTGGAAAAAGGCAATAAATATAAAATGTAAGTACACCAAAGGGAGACTCCGGTAACTGTGGAACGCCTCTGGATGAATGCATCCCGTATAAGTCCCCAAATCGATCACTGTACTATAA
>MDKH01192367.1:0-38919 GCA_005239495.1 Nicotiana undulata | reverse complement strand
TATATATATATATATATATATATATATATACACGGTTATACTTTCCTCTGAAAAATTAGTCTATAGATGTATACTATATGTATACATTTATTAATATTTTGGCCGAGCAGAAAAATGCATTATAGCCCAAATAAGATAGCAGGCTCGAGGGCGATTTGCAGTCATACCCTATATAGCAGCCACCTTTTAACCTATACCCTATTTTTATAAATTATTGATTTGGTAGCCAACTGACAAAAAATCCATAATAATATGATCATTCTACCCCTGACAAAACATATAAAAACACTTTACGATTTGCATCACGCACAAAACACTTCACCGATCCTCCTCCATCACTCCGTCTCTTCTCAGATTTCCTCTCCCAAACCAGAAATTTGAACCAGACTCAAATTCAAAAATTCAAATTGTAAGTGTTGCAATTCAGTTTTCGAATCTGATTGATCTTCATGATACAAAGTAGTTTTCGTAATAATGAGACCTGAGATATTCAATGACGAAGTTTTGTACTGCATAACATGCTGAAGTTTTTCTTTAATTAAGGTTTTTTTCTAAAATATGCTTAATTCTAATAAGTTTTTGCTGAAGGTGCTTTTATTTCCTAAACTTCAGCACTAATAATATGCTTAAGTTATGTTCTGCTTTCTATAGTTTTTTGATGAGTTTTTCCAAAAACTTCAGCATATATGCTGACGTTGTTAAGTTCATTTTTCAAACACTTCAGCACTTTAGATGCTGAAGTTTTTCTCCCTCGATACAATAATTTTGTCATGACCTTTTTCAAAAAACTTAAGCATCTTGTGCTGAAGTTTTTAGTTCATTTGCTAATACTTAAACCCTTCAGATGCTGAAGTTTTCTCCTGGATAAAATAGTTTTGTCATGACCTTTTTCAAAAAACTTAAGCATCTTGTGCTGAAGTTTTTAGTTCATTTGCTAATACTTAAACCCTTCAGATGCTGAAGTTTTCTCCTGGATAAAATAGTTTTGTCATGACCTTTTCCAAAAACTTCAGCACAATATACTGAAGTTTTTTAGTTTATTTGTTAATACTTCAGCACTTAATGTGCTGAAGTTTTTCTCCTGCGCTATGTAATTTTCTCATGCATGATCAAGTTAAATATAGTTTGTGCTTAACTTTTGTCCTACATTAATCATCTTTTTCATGAGCTTTGTTCTCCAGTACATCTGCTCAAACTTCAACGTTTTTTCATAATTAAATTCTTATCCTAATACTTGACACTAAACATGCTTCTCTAGGATGAGTTCAATATGTGTTGTACTTAATTTCAATGGGAGGTGGACTAGTGACTTCAAATACTTGGATCATGATACAAAGCTTGTTCTTATTAATAAACAAGTATCATTCAATTCTTTCCTGAAAAAAATTAATGAAGTTACAAATATTGACTCAAACAGATTTTCCGTAAAGATATGGTTTGATATCAAACTAAATACAACCAAAGGTATGCTTGTAACTTCATATGAAGAACTCGGTACTTGTATACATTTGCTCACAACTGATTCAGCCTACAAGAATTGTCATTTTGTCATCGACAAAATACAACGTATTTCTCACGGTATAGGTGGTTCAAAATCTGCAACATTCAACCAATCTCTTGACAGTATAGTTGCTTCAGAACAATTTGATGATTATCTACATGAACTAGGGCAGCCAATAGAGGTAGTAGACAACGATCAGCAACCTTCTAACATTACATCTGCTTCAGAATATATAATGATACAACAGTCACCCCCTCCTCCAATAAATTCATACCCGTTTGTCTATGAGCAAGAAGAAGAAGCATAGCTAATAATGAAAATTGACAACCAACAAACAATCCAATAAATGTTTTTGTTACCTTCTGCAATGATAAGCAACAACGAAGATGAAGAAAATATGGAATTAATACCGGTAACATCAGATACAATTGATGAAATTGCTGAAACTTCTAGTGCCTCTAAGAAATCAAGAAAAAGAGTGAGGAGAAAGATGAAAGAATCTCCACCATGTAAAATACTTAGGCATGATGCATTGTCTGAGGAAGTAAGAGTAGGATCAATTTTTGAGAACAAGGAAAATATGACTAAATTTTCTACATCTTGGAGATAAACCAAAAGGTTGAATTCATAGTTGTTAGATCATGTTCAAAGAGATATGAGCTGAAATGCATTGAGGAGCAATGTGGTTGGATTGTGCGTGCTACCAGAATAAGAAATTCCACACTTTTCAGGGTGATAAAATATCATAACAACCATGAATGCTCGGTTGATGCAAGAAAATCATATCAGAAGCATGCTACATCAAATTTTATAAGTGAACAAATTTTAGAACATGTTCGAGACAAAAAGATAGAGGTTACACCAGCCTTTGTAGAAAATGAAATGAAAAAGAAATTTGGAATTGACATTGCATATCACAAGGCATGGCGCGCTATTCAAAAAGCTATTTCTTGCATAAGGGGAACACCGGAAGAGAACTACCAGATTCTTCCTTCATACCTACACATGATGGTGCATAGAATCCAGGAACGTACACAAGCATAAAAAGAGACGAGCATAATCGGTAAGAAAAACAAATACTAACCATCAGCCTGAAGTTAAACTTCACACCTTATGATTTATTTTTTGCGTTTCACTGTACAGGTTTTGTTACATGTTCTTTGCTCCTGCAGCATCAATAGCTGGTTGGTCCTACTGTAGACCTGTTATTGCAGTAGATGCAACGTTTTTAAAGTCAAAATATCGTGGCGTTCTATTTGTTGTTGTATCAAAAGATGAAAACAATCAAATATTTCCTCTATCTTTTGGTGTATCAGAATCAGAAAACAATGAGGCATAAATTTGGTTCTTTGGAGAAATGAGAAAAGCAATTCAAGTCCGTCAGGAACTGGTTTTCTTGTCAGATAGAAACCAGTCGATCGCAAATGGGATTGGAAAATTTTATCCTGAAGCTCACCATGGTATCTGCCTCTATCACTTTGAGAAAAATTTAAAGCAAAGACATGCAAAAGCCACGGTAATAAATGTTTTTCAAAGCGCTGCAAGGTCATACAAACGTGAAGATTTTAATAAGTTAATGTCCCAATAAAAAATATTGACAAGAAAATATACAATTACATAATGGAAGAGCCTCCAGAAATATGGGCTCGATCGTGGTTCCCACGACGACGTTATGATATGCTGACAATAAACATTGTAGAATCAATGAATTCCGTGTTACTAAAAGCGAGAGAGATGCCTATTTTAAGAATGTTAGATTACATCCAAGAAAAGTTGGGAGAGTGGTTTTACGAACGGAAGAAAAAAGCAAATGAAACTTTTACAAAGTATCAATATGGGCAGAAGAAGAGATGACTAAGAAGATGGACTTGGCTTGCAAAATGATTGTGAGTATATTTATTAACTTCAGGATTTACTTTCAGCATGTTTTCTCTATAGCATAATCACTTCTGATTTTTATATCTGGTACAGTGATTACTGCTTACATATAAAAAACTTCATACTAGCTGAAGTTTTGTCCCTAGATTCTATAGTTTTGTCGTCATGAGCTTTATGAAAAACTTTAGCACAAGATGCTGAAGTCAATTAGTTCATTTGTAAAAACTTCAGCACCCAACATGCTGAAGTTTTGTCCCTAGATTCTATAGTTTTGTCGTTATGAGCTTTATGAAAAACTTTAGCAGAAGATGCTGAAGTTAATTCGCTCATTTGTAAAAACTTCAGCACCCCATGTGCTGAAGTTTTGTCCTGGATTCTATAATTTTGTAGTCATGATCTTTTCGAAAAACTTTAGCATAATTACTTCTGCTTTTTATAATTGCTGTAGTGATTTACTGCTTACATATAAAAAACTTCATACTTTTTCTTTTTGAATCAATAATACACTAATATAGTTTATCTTAATTTTCTATTCCTTCTTAGGTGTTCAACCTTGATTCAATGTTATTTAGAATAAATAGTGAAGGAATCGAATTCATTGTGGACTTAAAAAGAGAACTTGTGACTGCTTGGAATTCCAACTTGATGAATTGCCCTGTCCACATGCAATTGCTGCTATTAATAAGAGATATTTGCAAAAATATGATTACTTCTCAAAATGGTATTCAAAGGAAACATGGTTCAAAACATATGAAGGACATGTGAATACTGTGGGAGATCAAAAATCATGGGATATTCCACCAAATGTAGAATGTGAGATCACAAAACCTCCCGATGTGGAGATTTTACAAGGAAGAAGACAAAAGAAGAGGCATATGCCAGCGACTGAATCAGTACCATGGAAGTCTACCAAATGCAGTCGATGTAAACAAATTGGGCATAACAGATCAACTTGCTTATTTTCTCCAGCACCTCATCAATATTCCAAGAAACACGCTGAAAAATACTCCAACGTTCAATAATTCTTGGTCCGAATTTAGAATTTTATTTTTGTATGATATATTTCAAACGTGATTATTTTCGTACAAATGAAAAAAACCTCTTGCACTCTATTATATATTGCTGAAGTACAAACCACTCATTTTTTGTTGCGCAGGCTTACAGGTTTGGTTGCATTTTAAAAAAGTACGCAATGACTTCAGCAAGAAAAAATTATATGTGAAATACATATCCTTAACACACACACACACCCACACAAAACTTAAGCATAAAATGTTCAATTTTCATTTATATAAACAACTCAAAACATTAAGAAAAACAAGGCCATCATACACATTGGCAAAACAAAAAAGCAGAATCATAAAAAACATTAACAAAAAAGCACAATATAAAACACATAAAAAAAGGATTACAAAAACTAAGCATCATCGCCACTATCAGAACAGTACTCATCAATTTCTTGAAATATCTCGTCATCATCAGAATCGGAGATAACTATAGGATACTCGGGCAAAAGACCACAAAGTCCAATGAGATCATATTTTGTCACGACCCGAAATCCCACCTTCAGGCCATTATGGCGTCTAACGTTGAACCCGCTAGACAAGCCAACGTTTTGGTTAACTTTACTATTTTTCTTTATTTAAGACATCAATAAAAAGGAAAAATAATAAATATGAATAATTAAATAAGGATGCGGAAACTACGGGTTACCAACTTAATGTAATAAATATCATGAAATTTACGTACATGAGCCCCCAAAACTGGTGTCACAAAATCTCACGGACAGTTTAAGATTTCTAGAACAAAAGTCTGAAATGAACAAGTACAACTGTCTTGGAACTACAAAATAAGACAGAAAATGGGAAGATAGATGGTGGCGCCAAGGCCCACGAACGTCTGCGGGACTACCTCGATGTCGCCTGTGTGGACTGAAGGATACTCCCTTTGTCAGTGTCCACTGGATTCGACTGCGTAATCTGCACAACATAAAGAAATGTAGGTGTATCATCAGTACAACCGACCCCATGTACTGAGTAAGTGCCAAGCCTAACCTCGGCGAAGTAGTGACGAGGCTAGACACGACAAAAACAAATCACCTGTACAGTTCTACAATATATAACAGGAAATAAACATTTAAGTACGGAAAGGCAGGGGACAAATGATGGGGGAAACAAAAAGAACAATAATGAATAACTGAGCAAGGCAACAATATAGAAGAGTAAAGGTCAACAAGAAGTAACAACATAAACAAATATGTACATGACATCACCCGTCGTACTTTACTCTCATCCTTACCAAAACAAGTACACGACATCACACTTCGTGCTTTTACTCTTGTCCTCACAATGCAATAAATAAATAAAAGGGCACTGCATGTTCCTTCGTGCTTTTAATGTAAAATCATGGCACGACATCACCCTTCGTGCTTTTACTCTCTTCCTCAAAATGCAATGAATAATATGAATACACGGCATCACCCTTCGTGCTTTACACTCTTTCTCACCCAATCAACATCAAACAACAACTTGGCAAGGAAATCAACAGTAGGAAGTACAATTCGTAACCACCCAGCAAGGGGATAACAACCAAAAATAATACCGTCCGGCAAGGGACTCAGCTATAACCAATCCCATACGAGTATATAACTTAGTAAAATCAATAAACAACTTATCACAAATCCTTAATCAAGTATTCTCAGCAAATGAACAACTTCCAAAATGAATCTACTCCATCACGCAATGAATATCGAAGCAATAACATGTAATACACCAAAACTGACTCACGGGCATGCTTGAAAAACAATGTATAGGCACTCGTGACCTCACCTATACATTGAACATGATAGAAACAAGTAGCACATATGACTCAACACCTATTCCCTCAAGCTAAAGTTAGGCCAAACACTTACCTCGGCTCCAAGAATGCCAATCAAGCCTCTAACAGCGCTTTTCCTCTCGAACTCGACTTCGAAACGATCGTATCTAGACATAATCGACTCAATAACATCAATAATTACTCAATAATTCAATTCCAAAGCCTAATTATAGAATTCCCAACATTCTTCCAAAAATTCTAAAATTCGACCCCGGGCCCGCTTGGTCCAAACACGAGGTTCGAACCAAAACCCGATCACCCATTCTCCCACGAGCCCGAATATATAATTTATTTTGAAATCCGACCCCAAAACGAGGTTGAATTTCCAAAAATTCAAAAAGCCTTAACTCTACCAAAAACCCCCATTTCTACCCTTTAATCCCATTATTTTAGGCCTAGAATCTAATAATTGATGATGAAAATGGAGTTGAGATCACTTACCTATGAAGTTATGGTGGAAGAATTGCTCCAAACTCGCCTAAGAGGGTTGGGGAAGATGAAGTTTGAGAAAAATTGGGTAAATCCCGTAATGGGTTATGTTTTGGGTATTTAAAAATAACTGGGCGATTTTGTACTATGCGATCGCGGGACTAAGGGTGAGATCGCATAGTGGAACTGGCCTTAAGCTGTGAAATCGCATATGAGAAGGTGCGATCGCACTGGGTTATGGACCCCCACCCTATGCGATCGCGGATGACATTGTGCGGTCGCACAGGCCACTGGCTAGCTTCCCCCCTAGACTACCACTACACTATGCGATCGCATAGGGTCACAGATTAACTCCCTCAGCAAAAAGCTATGCGATTGCGGAAGGAACTATGCGATCGCATAGAGTAAAACATCAGACACCATAAAAAATCATTTTACACCAGATTTTCTAAGGGTTTTGCACCCCGGCACCTACCCGAAACTCACCCGAGCCCTCGGGGATCAAAACCAAATACACACACAACTTCAAAAATATCCTACGGACTTATTCGAGTAATTAAACCACCAAAATAACATCATAAACATCAAATTAAACCTCAAAATCCATAGAAAATCCTCAAAACTTCATAACTTTCAAATTCTCCATTTTTAGTCTGAATCACGTCAAACTACGTCCGTTTCTTACCAAATTTCATAGATAACACGTAATAAACATATTGAACCTGTTCCGGGCTCCGTAACCATAATACGGGCCCGATAACACAGGTTTCACATCAATTCTCATTTTCAAAAGCCTTTATATTTTACAGAAAATAATTTTCTTTAAAAATTCATTTCTCGGACTTGGGACCTCGGAATTCGATTCCGGGCATACGCCCAAGTCCCATATTTTCCTACGGACCCTCCGGGACCGTCAAATCACGGTTTCGGGTCCGTTTACCAAAAACATTGACCAAAGTCAACTTTATTCAATTAATTATCATAAATCCAACATTTATTCAATTTTCCACATAAAGGCTTCCTGGCTACGCGCCCGGGCTGCGCACACACATCGAGGTGAGATAACTGGAGGCTTTCAGGGCCTCGGAACACAGATTAAGTTAAAATTTACACAGGATGACCTTTTGGGTCATCACAATCTCCACCTCTGAAACAAACGTTCATCCTCGAACGAACATAGAAAAGTACCTGAATCGGGAAACAAATGGAGATATCAGCTCCGCATATAGGACTCGGACTCCCAAGTAGCTGCCTCAACAGGCTGACCTCTCCACTGAACACGAACCGAAGGATAACTCTTCGATCTCAACTGACGAACCTGTCGAGCTAATATGGCTACCGGCTCCTCCTCATAAGTCAAATCCTTGTCCAACTGGACACCGCTGAAGTCAAGTACATGAGATGGATCCGCAATATACCGCCGAAGCATAGATACGTGAAACACAAGATGCACGACTGATAAACTCGGTCGCAAAGCAAGTCTGTAGGCCACCTCTCCTACCTTATCCAGAATCTCAAATGGACCAATGTACCTAGGGCTCAACTTTCCCTTCTTTCCGAACCTCATCACGCCTTTCATGGGCGACACCCGTAGAAATACTCGGTCTCCTATCATAAATGCCAAATCTCGAACTCTGCGATCCGCATAACTCTTCTGCCTGGACTGAGCTGTACGAAGTCTATCCTGAATGATCTTCACCTTGTCCAAGGCATCCTGGACTAACTCAGAACCCAACAATCTGGCCTCTCCCGGCTCAAACCATCCGACTGGCGACCGACACTGCCTACCACACAACGCCTCATACAGCGCCATCTGAATGCTCGACTGATAGCTGTTGTTGCAGGCAAACTCAACTAAAGGCAAGAACTGGTCCCATGAACCACCAAAGTCGAGGACACATGCCCGCAACATATCCTCCAAAATCTGAATAGTGCGCTCGGACTGTCCGTCCGAGGATGAAACGCTGTGCTCAAATCAACCCGTGTGCCCAACTCACGCTGAAAAGCTCTCCAGAAATGGGAGGTGAACTGAGTACCTCGGTCTGATATAATGGACAAGGGCACACCATGCAATCGAACAATCTCTCTCATATAGATCTTTGCCAACTTCTTACCTGAATACGAAACTGATACAGGAATGAAGTGTGCTGACTTGGTCAGCCTATCCACAACAACCCACACCGCATCAAACATCCTCTGAGTCCGTGGGAGCCTAACTACGAAATCCATGGTGATACGCTCCCACTTCCACTCGGGAATCTGAATCTGCTGCATCAAACCACCGGGTCTCTAGTGCTCGTACTTAACCTGCTGACAGTTGAAGCACCGAGTTACATATGCTACAATATCTTTCTTCATCCTCCGCCACCAATAATGCTGCAGCAAGTTCTGGTACATCTTTGCGGCGCCCGGATGAATGGAATACCGGGAACTATGGGCCTCCTGCAATATCAACTCACGAATACCATCAACATCAGGCACACAAATATGGCCCTGCATCCTCAGAACTCCCTCATCATCAACTGTAACCTGCTTGGCACCTCCGTGCCGGACCGTATCTCTAAGAACACATAAATGATGATCATCATACTGCCTGTCCCGAATACGATCATACAATAAAGAACGGGCCACAGTATGGGCCAAAACACTGCCAGTCTCAGAAACCTCCAATCTCATAAACCGGTTGTCCAAAGCCTGAACATCCAAAGTAAGCGGTCGCTCTCCGACTGATAGATAAGCAAGACTACCCATACTAGCTGACTTACGGCTCAAAGCATCGGCCACCACATTGGCCTTTCCCGGATGATAAAGAATGGTAATGTCATAATCCTTCAACAACTCTAACCATCTCCTCTGCCTCATATTCAACTCTTTCTGCTTGAACAGATATTGCAGATTCTTATGATCCGTGAACACCTCACATGGCACCCCATACAGATAATGCCTCCAAATCTTCAATGCATGAACAATAGCTGCTAACTCCAAATCATGGACTGGATAGTTCTTCTCATGAACCTTCAACTGACGAGAAGCATAAGCTATAACTTTGCCCTCCTGCATCAACACTGCACCAAGTCCAACCCGTGAAGCATCACAATACACGATATAAGGCCCTGAACCTGTGGGAAAAACTAAGACCGGTGCCGTGGTCAAGGCTGTCTTGAGCTTCTGAAAGCTCGCCTCACACTCATCAGACCACCTGAACTGGGCACCCTTCTGGGTCAACCTGGACATCGGTGCTGCGATAGATGAAAAGCCCTCAACAAAGCGGCGATAATAACCTGTTAAGCCCAAGAAACTCCGAATCTCTGTAGCTGAAGTGGGCCTAGGCCAATCTCTGATTGTTGAAATCTTCTTGGGATCCACCTGAATACCCTCTGCTGACACAACATGGCCCAGCAATGCCACCGAACTCAACCAGAAATCACACTTAGAAAATTTGGCATACAACTGACTATCCCTCAGAGTCTGGAGGACGACTCGAAGGTGCTTCTCATTCTCCTCTCGGCTACGGGAGTATATCAATATATCATCAATGAAAACAATAAGGAACAAGTCGAAATAAGGCCTGAACACTCGGTTCATCAACTCCATAAAAGCAGCGGGGGCATTTGTCAACCCAAATGACATCACCAAGAACTCATAATGCCCATAACGAGTGCGAAAGGTTGTCTTAGGGACATCAGACGCCCTAATCCTCAGCTGATGGTAACCATATCTCAAGTCTATCTTGGAAAACACTGTAGCACCCTGAAGCTTGTCGAATAGATCATCAATCCTCGGCAAAGGATACTTATTATTAATAGTAACCTTATTCAACAGCCGGTAGTCAATACACATCCTCATTGAGCCATCTTTCTTCTTGACAACCAATACTGGGGCACCCCAAGGAGAAACACTAGGCCTGATGAAGCATTTATCCAACAAATCCTGCAACTGATCCTTCAACTCCTTCAACTCTGGCGGGGCCATATGATACGACAGAGTAGAAATGGGCTGAGTGACCAGAGCCAACTCAATGCAAAAATCAATATCCCTGTCGGGCGGCATGCCCGGAAGGTCAGCAGGGAATACCTCTAGAAACTCACGAACCACGGGCACAGACTCCATAGAAGGAACCTCGGCACCAGAATCACAAACATAGGCCAAATAGGCCAAACAAACCTTCTCGACCATGCGTCGAGCCTTCATATATGAAATAACTCTACGGAAGAATGACTAGGAGTCCCTCTCCACTCCAAACGAGGTACTCCCGGTAAGGCCAAAGTCATAGTCTTGGCATGACATTCCAGAATAACATGATAGGGGGATAACCAATCCATCCCCAATATAACATCAAAGTCAACCATATCAAGAAGCAAAAGATCTACCTGAGTCTCCAAACCACCAATAACCATTAAGCATGAATGATAGACTCGATCTACCATAATAGAATCACCCACCGGTGTAGACACATATACAGAAGTACTTAGGGAATCACGGGGCATACTCAGATAAGGGGCAAAATATGAAGACACATAGGAGAATATAGACCCCGGATCAAATAAAACCGAAGCATCTCGGCTGCAAACTGAAACCGTACCTATAATAACTGCATCAGAGGCCTCAGTCTCAGGCCTGGCAGGAATAGCGTAGCACCAGGGCGGAGCCCCTCCAACCTGAACATCTCTGGGTCGACCTACTGCGGGCTGACCTCTACCTCTCGTGGCCAGTCCTCCACCTCTATGAATCTGACCTCCACTTCTGGCACCTCGACCTCCACCCCTAGCTGGCTGAGGGAGTGGGGGTGCACCTAATGCGGGAACCATAGAACAGGAACCCTGATACTGAGGACTACTAGAAGCTCGGGGGCAATACCTAGCAATGTGCCCCGGAATACCACAAAAGTAACAAGACCTCTGCTGCTGAGATTGCTGGCCCTGGAACTGTCTCTATCAACCAGAATGACCACCCTAAAAGCTTTGAAGCGGCGGTGCACTGATAGGGGCTGGTGGCGCACCAATAGGAGCTGGTGGTGCACTGCGGAACACCTGAAGTGCCGACTGGTATGGTCTAGGAGGATGACCTCTGCCGAAGGAATATCTGCCTCCAGATAAGGCACCACTGAATCGACCGAAATGACGAGGTCTCTTGTCAAACCCCTGACCACTGCCCTGTGACAAAACCATCTCGATCCTCTTGGCCACATTTACCGCATCCTGAAATGAAATATCGTTACCTGACTCTCTACCATCTGAAGTCTAATGGGCTGAGCCAAACCCTCAATAAACCTCCTCACCCTCTCTCGATCAGTAGGGAGTATCATGATAGCATGTCGGGCCAGAGTTATGAACCTGGTCTCGTACTGTGTAACAGTCATAGATCCCTGTTGGAGGCGCTCAAACTGCCTCCGATAATCCTCTCTCTGAGTAATTGGAAGAAACTTCCCCAAGAACAACTCGAAGAACTGAGCCCAAGTCAAAGGTGCAGACCCAACTGGTCTGGTCAAGCAATAGTCTCTCCACCAAGTCTTGGCGGTACTAGAAAGACAAAAAGTAGCAAAATCGACCCCGTTGGTCTCCACAATGACCATGTTCTGAAGAAACTCATAACAACTGTCCAAGTAATCCTGGGGATCCTCTGACGGTGCACCAGTAAAAGTAGTAGGAAATAGCTTGGAGAACCGATCTAATCACCATAGGGAATCTGCTGACACAGCTGCTCCCTCAACTGCCGGTGCTACAATACCCGGTTGAGCTACTCCGACTGTCTGAGGTGTCGGAATCTGGAACTGAGAAGCTAGTTGCTTTGGTGTGTGAGTAGCAGGAGTCTGGGGCCCTCCCCCAGCCTGAGAGATGGCAGGTGCAGTACGAAGAAGACCGGCCTGAGCCACGCTCTCCATAAGTCCCACTAAGCGGACTAGAGCGTCCTGAAGAACCTGGGTGGCAATGAACCCCTCTGGGACCTGAGCTGGTCCGATTGGAACCGTCTGAGTAGGAACCTCACCGGCAAAGTCTACCTGTGGGCCCTCTACTGGGGCTTCTGCTCTGGGCTGAGCCCTGCCCCTGCCTCGGCCTCGTCCTCGGCCCCTCGTAGGAGCTGCAATAGGAGGATCGGGCTGCTGAACGGTAGATGAGGAAGCACGCATTCTCGCCATCTGTGAGGGAATAAAATGGAAACTCAATTAGCATTTAGAATTCAAATCGCATGACAGAGAAGAAGAAAAACTGAAGTCATTCCTAACTTTGCAGCCTCTTGGGGATAAGTACAGACATCTCCGTACCGATCCCTCAGACTCTACCAAGTTTGTCCGTGAGTTATGAGACCTAAGCAACCTATCGGATACCAACTTGTCACGACCCGAAATCCCACCTTCAGGCCGTGATGGCGTCTAACGTTGAACCCGCTAGACAAGCCAACGTTTTGGTTAACTTTACTATTTTTCTTTATTTAAGACATCAATAAAAAGGGAAAACAATAAATATGAATAATTAAATAAGGATGCGGAAACTACGGGTTACCAACTTAATGTAATAAATATCACGAAATTTATGTACATGAGCCCCCAGAACTGGTGTCACAAAATCTCACGGACATTCTAAGATTTCTACAACAAAAGTCTGAAATGAACAAGTACAACTATCTTGGAACTACAAAATAAGACAGTAAATGAGAAGATAGATGGTGACGCCAAGGCCCACGAACGTCTGCGGGACTACCTCGATGTCGCCTGTGTGGACTGAAGGATACTCCCTCTGTCAGCGTCCACTGGGTCCGGCTGCGTAATCTGCACAACATAAAGAAGTGCAGGTGTAACATCAGTACAATCGACCCCATGTACTCAGTAAGTGCCGAGCCTAACCTCCGCGAAGTAGTGACGAGTCTAGACACGACACCAACAAATCACCTGTACAATTCTACAATATATAACAGGGAAATAACACGAAATAAACACTTAAGTACGACAAGGCAGGGGACGAATGATGGGGGAAACAAAGAGAACAATAATGAATAACTGAGCAAGGCAACTGTAACGACCCGACCTATCATTTTGAGATCTAGCACGTTGTTCCGCAGTTTGAGCCATGTGCAGCTTCATTTCAGGTATTATGACCTGTAGGTGTGATCATAATTGAATTTTGGGAAGTTCGGAGTTAATTTAGGAAGAACATTCTCATTTCGGAAGCCTTAAGTTGGAAGAATCAACTAAGATTGGAATTTTGAGTAAACGACCTCCGAATGAAGATTTGAAGGTTCGTGCATGTTCGTATGATTATTTCTGACTTGGGCGTATGTCCGGATCGGGCTTTGGATAACCCGGGAGCATTTCAACGTATATTGTGGAAGTCAACATTTTTGAAGAAATTTCCTAAGTTTGGCTTGAAGCGCATCTCAGTGATATTGATGTATGTTTGGAATTCCTAGCCTGGGAATAGCTTCGTATGGTGATTCTGTAGTTGGGAGCGCGATCAGAAGTGAATTCGAATGTCCGTAGGTTATCTTGAAGTCATTTGGCTAAAGATAGAAATTTGAAGGTTTTTGAGAAATCCGACCGGAAGTGGAAATTTTGATATCGGGGTCAGAATGCGATTCCGAGAGTTGGAGCAGGTCCGTAATGTCGAATGTTACTTGTGTGCAAAATTTGAGGTCAATCGGATGTGATTTGATAGGTTTCGACATCGAATGTAGAAGTTTCAAGTTCTAAAGTTCATTAAGCTTGAATTGGGGTGAGATTCATGATTTCGACATTGTTTGATGTGATTTGAGGCCTCGACTAAGTCCTTGATATGTTTTCAGACTTGTTGGCACGTTCGTACGGGGTCCTAAGGGGCTCGGGTGAGTTTCGGGGTTGTTACGGACCATTTCTAGGCCATTTATAGCTGTTGGTTTTTGGCTACAGCAATGTGCTACGCAATCGCGACCAATTCCCCTCGACCGCGATGAGTAAAATGAGAGAAATGGGCTAGTGAATCGCGATCGCGGAAGGCCTTTCGCGATCGCGTAGAGGAAATGTTCTGCTGCACTGACTCGACTTCAGAGGCTCATATCTCACAATCTATAAGGAATTTTGAGATAGATGTAAAAATGAAAGTTGTATCCCTTTGTGTCTAGTTTCTATAATATTAAACCATTTAGCATTTGGATTTATGTACAAAGAGATATGGCTGTTACACTACAAGGTGTCCGGGAAGATGAAGAAGAAATTTGTGTTGCACAGGGCTGACTTTAGCAGCTTATATCTCAAAATTTATAAGGAATTGATAGATGACCAAAACATGAAATTTGTAGATCTTGGAGTCTAGTTTTCATAACAGTAAACCATTCGTCATATGAAGTTTTGTGCAAAAGGTTATGACCATTCTACTAGAGGCTATCCGGAAGAGCTCGGCATTTGTTCTTCGCGATCGCAAAGCTTTTTCCGCGATCGGGAAGAGCAAATTTTGGGATGGAAAATTTCGTACTTCGCGACCGCGATGAGTAATACCTGGGCAGAAGTTATATATCGAGGTTTCGGCCATTTTTAGCATATTTGGAGCTATGGAGCTCGAATTGATGCGATTTTTAGGCGATTTTCACCATATGAAATGTGGTAAGTATTTTATTCACAATTTTGAGTTAAATACATGTGTATATATGGATTAGAACATGGAAAATTAGTGAAAATTAGTTGAAATTGTGGGTTTTTCGTAGAAGACCTAGAGATTGGTATTTTGGAATTTGACCACGAAATTGAGCATGAAATTAATAGTAAATTATATATTTGCGCTAGTAAAGTCATGGGTAATCATTATCTTCGAAAATTTTTAGAATCCGGGCACGTGGGCCGGAGGACAAATTGGTCAACTTTTCGAGTGAAGTTGGGAATTTATATAATTTGAATTGTTAACAAGTATTAGAGTATATTTTCATTAGTTTGCCGTTATTTGGCTAGTTTCGGAGCGTTGTGCAAAGATTTGAGTCATCGGAAGGGCTTGAAAGCCGGTTATAGAATTTCGGAGCGAGGTAAGTCTCCTTTCTAACTTTGTGAGGGGAAATTATCCCCATAGGTGAATTAAATGAATATATGCTATTGTTTGCGGGGGCTACGTACGCACGAGGTGACGGGAGTCCATGCGTAGCTACTTTTATGCATTGTCCGGGTAGTCTAGGACCCACATCATGCCTTGCGTTCTTTCTAGAAATGGATTATATGCTTTATGAATTTATGATTTATGAAACTTTGGTTTACCTGAGATCACATAAATTGATAATTTAAAGGAATTGTTTATTGAAAGTAATTTAATAAAATGTTGTATGTGCATGTGACCGCTTTGCAATTTACATTCCGCGAGCGGAGTGTTATTTCCCCCACTCTCATGGGAGCGGGCCGTAAGCCACGACGGATTGAAAGATGCACTTATGGTTCGGGCCATTCGACCTTCGGCAGTGCATATATATGATTATTTTATGGCAAAGATGCACTTATGGTTCGGGCCGTTCGACCCTCGGCTTTGCACAATTTACTTTTATTGTTGGTTCGGGCCGAACGACCCTCGACATTTACTACGCATATATATACATATGATATACCACTTGTGACTTGAATTGTTAAATTGTCTTAAGGACGTAAATTGTTAAATGATTTCATGGATAATGACTTGACAGATATTTGGGGGAACAATGAAGTAGAAATTATGTATTTACTTCCAGTGTTTATTGAATTGCAGTTAATTTTAAAGTTTACTGATTTTATTACCCTCGTGTGCCTTTTGCTGCTGTCATATATTGTTAAATTACATTGTTGGACCCTAGTGAGTGTCAAGTCGACCTCTCGTCACTACCTCTCTGAAGTTAGGCGGGATACTTACTGAGTACACGTTGTTGTCGTACTCATACTACACTTGCTGTGCATTTTGTTGCACAGGTACTTTCATAGCGATGAGGCTGGTTTGGAGACTTAGGCGAGCTGCATTATCCGGAGGCGATCTGCAGCCGGTAGAGTCTTCCTCTATGTATTGTTTTTATTTTATTCTAAAGTCCTTGTCCAACTTGTATTTCGGACAAGCTTTGTTGCATTTTGTAAAAAGTCTTAGAAATTGCTCATGTACTTGTGACACTGGGTTCTGGGATGTATTTGGGGTGTATTTTATTAAAGGGGAAAATAGACTGTTGTTTTGTTGTTTTTACTTAAATGGATTTCATCTAGTTATTATGTATTAAAGTGAAAGGTAACGATTTTTAAAATATTGAGACATGAATTTATTTTAAACTAATTAATGATTGGCTTGCCTGATAGTGGTGTCCGGCGCCATCACGACCTTATGGATTTTGGGTCGTGATAACATGGTATCAGAGCACTAGGTTCCTTTAGGTCTCACGAGTCATGAGCAAGTCTAGTAGAGTCTTGCGGATCGGTACAGAGACGTCTGTACTTATCTTCGAGAGGCTACAGGGTTGTTAGGAGTACTTCCCTTCTCGATTCCTCAGCGTGCGATTTGATTCCTTTAAGGCTTATGCCTATGTTTCTTCCTACTCAATCTTACGTGTCGCGAAGCGCTTTCTATGAATCAGGAATTTGAGGAATTGAAACGGTGCTACAGATGGGGTGCGTGATGTTTTCCATGCATAATTGGTCGGGGCTGTTGTTGTTGCCTTGCGGAAGGATAATATGTTGTTTCAGCTCAGTAACTGTGTTTCTAAGAGCCTTGAGGCTATGCTCAAGTAGTGATGATGCTTACAATTGGTTATCGCGCGATGTGGATGTGATGGTAGAATGCTTGCCCATATATAGGGGCAATGAATGACTTGAAGGGAGGTCTTCTCAGAGCGTGATTTTGAGATTCCAGCATTTTAGTTCCGGCGGAGGAAAGGCAATTGAACTATAAATGGTCAGGTTTTGGATTGATAAAGTAGTAAGACTTGGTGTTTTTAAGTAAGATGGAATATTCACCTGTGATGCGATATCGTCGTCATTGATCGAATGGAATATGTTAAGGTTGTTGGTGCTATGGTTTCTTCGGTTGCATGGGGTCAGAGTACTGTGAAGAAGTATTGAAGAAGCGACTGTCAGAGGTCGTGGTGTGCTGTGGTTCAGTATTGAATAAGCACTTCTAATGAAGGCAACTCAAGGAAGATGTTCTTCATAAAGATTTAAAGTTGAGGTGATCGGCTGGTTTAAGAGCTACAGAGAGTGATATTGAATGGAGGCAACAGTTGGGCAGCATACGGCGAAGGAAGACAAGTGAGAAGTGTCAGGAGGCAGATGAATTTCGGAAAGGCCAGGTGTAAGAAAAGGAAGTCGGGTAGCTGCTTGTAGGAGTGAGTTTAACCAAAGTGGGAAAGCGGCAACATAGTGGTGAATTAGAAGATATTGTAGCGCATTTAGTAGATGACCATGGGGAGCGGACGAACTGATAAAGTTGGTGAATGGAAACAGGCTTAGGATGGGGTATAGATGTTTTAGGGAGTGTGCAGTACATCATCGTTGGAAGGTGTCAGTTGTAAATTCCACAAGTGGGTTATCTCTTGTGAACAGGTTAGCGGGCGTGCAGGTGGAAAGTTTTGCGAAGAATTCTAGTGGCTATTCGGTAGGAGGCAGAATGTGTGAACGATGATAGAGAATTTGAGTATTTAGGGAATGCTAACAGGGGAATTCAGAAGAATTGGGCGGATTGGTTGAGCAGAATCATGTTAACAAAGGAGAAAGGATCTCAACAGGGTCTAGAGTGGTGCAAGAAGTAGCTTCGGGCTAAGTGGGGGAGTCCCACCGCCTGCAATTGGGTTGCAGGATTATCTTCTCATGGGGGTTGCGAATTGTCGGCATATTGGCAAGTTATTACAGCTAAGGAATAAAGTGGTAATTGAGCATGGGAATTGATAAGTATGTGCAAAAGTTGGTCCTATTGGACCAGGGTTAGGTTTTGGGAGATTCAGAATTTATGCTTAAAGCATAGGCGAGTTGTAAAGGTAGTGACTCAGTCACGTGCTTCATTGAGAAGGTGTGCATGTGCTAGAAGAGCCTTGGAGCTGATTGTATTCAGGGCCATCCAGAGTGGGTGACTCTTGATAGCGGTCCTAATGATTTCGAAGGCTAAGAATGCGGTTTTAAGGGTTTCAGGCAACAGTATGATTAAGAATCGAGCTTTTGCAGCGTAACTTCTGAGAAAGGGAAAATGGTTGGGGTGTTCTATGTTATTTTCAGCGTGCAGGATAGTATCAGAGGAAGGAGAGAAAATGAACTCCATATGTGGAGAAAGAGTATTAGGAGGGGTATATTAGTTGGAGTTGTGAATGTGCACAAGGAGGGAATGAGACGGTTTGTGGGATTGAGACAGCGTGGTCTCATGAGTCAAGGCCACTCAGGATGAGTGAGGATTGAGTTTGTTATGAGTTGAATGGGGTTACCATTATTTCTAAGGCAATTAAGGATAATTAAAAAGAAGATAGATTGGTTAGCCATGGTTGAAATGGCACATGTACGACATTGATCAGTTTCGTCAGTGTGATTAAATTATGCATGTGGTTTGTGCCGGTGTGCGCGAGGCTTGTCGGCCGCCGTAATAGATCATAATTGGAAGCATTCAAGTATTATGGCTTGTCAGGTGTAGGCGGATCACGGAAGGATCATGAGGGTATAGACTATTCCCTGAGGATTTGCCTGTTTTGAGATTTTGAAAAGTCACTCGTGTGTTGTTATGGTTCTCTTGAATTGAGGTAAGAAAAAGGTTTCTATATGATGAAGTGTTCACCCTATTAGTGGTTCAGGATTTATGATGGAATTCTTGCGCCATCTCATATTGGCATGTTAGGTGCGGTAAACAATATGTAATTGGGAGTAAGAATCGAGATTGTGGTTTGGTGTTAACAAGGATGTCATGAGCTCGGATGAGCAAGGAAACTGGTGTTGTCTTCAATGTCACCTGAGATCAGTGTTTGATGAAAGAGGCTTTGTACCTGGTTATGGGTTCTTGATTTGTTTTACAGCGTTAGCGTGGTCGGTGGTATGGACGTGCAAACTTGTTACCTGGTGTGGAGGGTCGTGCGAGCGTGACCACGAGAAGATTATATAAGTGTGACATGTAGTCACATGATTGATTGAAGATTTAGACCAAGTATAAGGAAGTTCAACATTGCTTATTTGAGAATTTATGCCTGGAAGGCATTCAGTTTAGTTTGTTGTGGATTGTGGGGTGTTTTTCCCGGATATGACGGTTGCTCTTGGGTGTTATGAGAAAAGTGGTGTATATAGCCCAGTTCGGTGCGAGCAGAATCGGCTTGGGAGTTGTGAAATGGCTTGATAAATTTTCTATGTGCTGAGTTTCTACGTAGTAATGATGTTATGTGAGCAGGAGAGCTCTTGAGATTCAGAGTATATATATATATATATCGCACCTCAGTTGTGCTTAAGTTTTGTAGCATATGGCTCTATCAGTCTCCTCAAGATGGTATTATGCACTTAGCGTGCTTGTGACCGATATTAAGTAATTTGTAATAATGAGAAATCTAGCTCGGTGTGTATCTCCTTATGTGAATTTTATGATGGGAACGGGTGGCACGCCGCCACGGGTATGTTATTTGGATCGGGTTGCACGCCGCAACAGTGTGGTGTTGAGTACGGTTCCCTATAATTATTTTTCTTGTGTTTTACTTCCTATTTTTTGAGGAAAGTTCATATTAGTTGCGTGAGTCGAGCAGTCCCTTCCTGAGTCATTTCCTTATGTATCATGTTCGAGTTGTGGCCTATTGGCGCATTGTGGCATCGCGTGAGACTGATGGTCATGTTTGGGACTGATTTGTTGACTGAGCAGTTCATACTGGCTGAGACGAGATTTATGGACCAGGGATCGGTGCGATAAGATTCTGTGGAGTATATTACAGGACAATTACCATTATTTGGTTCGTAATAAGATGATGATTTTTGTCAAGGGGAAATATTCAATGTTTAGTTAACTCTGCAATTGGTCAAAAATTTCTACGCATCTCCTCCGTTGTGGTGGTATCGTCAGCATTATAATTATAGCAGGATGTATACATCATAGGGTGCATTGGGAGCATCAAACTCGTAGAATTTTGGCTATTAAGGTTTAGGGAATGTCATTGTGGTTAGATGGTGAATTATGCGGTGCATGGTGCTAATTCAGCAAAGGTACGCAGTCATGTTCTGGTACCTCGTGTGGTAATTGATATGGTGTTCATATTTTGGAAACAGGCCTGGCAGAGAATTTCAGGTGTTGGAACTGGGTTCCTTGCTTATCGTAAGGATAAAAGAAGAAATCTTCAGATTTGATCAAGCTAATGTGCTCAACTAGATTGTGGTAGCACGGACAGGTGTGCGAGGTGTTAAACAGTGATTTCATATAACTCCAGAGCAGTTCTTAGCACGTTCGAGGACGAACGTATGTTTAAGTGAGAGAGAATGAAATGACCCGACCGGTCGTTTTGAGCTCTAGCACATCGTTCCGCGGTTTGAGGCCATGAGCAACTTCATTTCAGGTATTATGTCCTGTAAGTGTGGTCAGAATTGAATTTCGGGAAGTTCAGAGTCAATTTAGGAAGAAAATTCTCATTTCGGAAGCCTTAAGTTGGAAGGATCAACTAAGATTGGAATTTTGAGTAAACGACCTCCGAATAAGGATTTGAAGGTTCGTGCAGGTTCGTATGATGATTTCAGACTTGGGCGCATGTCCGGATCGGGCTTTGGATAACCCGGAAGCATTTCGACGTATATTGTGGAAGTCAGCATTTTTGATGAAATTTCCTAGGTTTGGCTTGAAGCGCATTTCAATGATATTGATTTCCGTTTGGGATTCCGAGCATGGGAATAGCTTCCTATGGTGATTCTGGAGTTGGGAGCGCGATCGGAAGTGAATTCGGATGTCCGTAGGTTATTTTGAAGTCATTTGGCTAAAGATAGAAATTTGAAGGTTTTTGAGAAATCCGACAGGAAGTGGAAATTTTGATATCGGGGTCGGAATGCGATTCCGAAAGTTGGAGCAGGTCCGTAATGTCAAATGTGACTTGTGTGCAAAATTTGAGGTCAATCGGATGTGATTTGATAGGTTTCGACATCGAATGTAGAAGTTTCAAGTTCTAAAGTTCATTAAGCTTGAATTGGGGTGCGGTTCATGATTTCGACGTTGTTTGATGAGATTTGAGGCCTCGACTAAGTCCGTGATATGTTTTCAAACTTGTTGGCACGTTCAGATGGGGTGGCTCGGGTGAGTTTCGGACCATTTCTAGGCCATTTATAGCTGATGGATTTTCGTTACAGCAGTGTGCTACGCGATCGCGGGGAATTGGCCGCGATCGCGATGAGTAAAATGAGAGAAATGGGCCAGTGAATCGCGATCGAGTAAAGGAAATGTTCTGCTGCACTGACTCGACTTCGGAGGCTCATACCTCACAATCTGTAAGGAATTTTGAGATGATGTAAAAATAAATTTTTTGTATCCCTTTGTGTCTAGTTTCTAGAAAAGTAAATCATTTAGCATTTGGATTTATGTACAAAGCGATATTGCTGTTACACTACAGGGTATCCGGGAAGATGAAGAAGAAATTTGTGTTGCACAGGGCTAACTTTAGCAACTTATTACTCGTAATCTATAAGGAATTGGTAGATTACCAAAACATAAAAGTTGTAGCTCTTGGAGTCTAGTTTTCAGAAAATTAAACCATTCATCATTTGGAGGATTTTGAAAAACGTTATGACCATTCTACTAGAGGCTATTCGGAAGAGGTGGGCATTTGTTCTTCACGATCGCGAAGCTTTTTCCGCGATCGCGAAGAGCAAATTTTGAGCTGGAAAATTTTGTACTTCGCAATCGCGATGAGTAAATACCTGGGCAGAAGTTATATATCCAGGTTTCGGCCATTTTTAGCATATTTGGAGCTATGGAGCTCGGATTGAAGCGATTTTTAGGCGATTTTCACCATATGAAATGTGTTAAGTATTTTACTCACAATTTTGAGTTTAATACATGTGTATATTTGGATTAGAACATGGAAAATTAGTGGAAATTAGTTGGAATTGTGGGTTTTTGGTAGAAGATCTAGAGATTGGTGTTTTTGATTTTGACCACGAAATTGAGAATGAAATTAAGAGTAAATTATATATTTGAGCTAGTAAAGTCATGGGTAATCATTATCTTCGAAAAATTTCGGAATCCGGGCACGTGGGTCCGAGGACAAATTGGTCAACTTTTCGAGCGGAGTTGGGAATTTATATAATTTGAATTGTTAACAAGTATTAGGGTATATTTTCATTGGTTTGCCGTTATTTGGCTAGTTTCGGAGCGTTGTGCAACGATTTGAGTCATTGGAAGGGCTTGAAAGCTGGTTATGGAATTTCGGAGCGAGGTAAGTCTCCTTTCTATTTTTGTGAGGAGGAATTGTCCCCATAGGTGAACTAAATGAATATATGCTATTGTTTGCGGGGGCTACGTACGCACGAGGTAACGGGAGTCCATGCATAGCTACTGTTATGCCATGTCCGGGTAGTCTAGGACCCACATCATGCCTTGCGTTCTTTCTAGAAATGGATTATATGCTTTATGAATTTATGATTTATGAAACTTTGGTTTCCCTGAGATCACAGAAATTGATAATTTAAAGGAATTGTTTATTGAAAGTAATTTAAGAAAATATTGTATGTGCATGTGACCGCTTCGCAATTTACATTCCGCGAGCGGAGTGTTATTTCCCCCACTCTCATGGGAGCGGGCCGTACGCCACGACGGATTGAAAGATGCACTTATGGTTCGGGCCGTTCGACCCTCGGTAGTGCTTAGATATGATTATTTTATGGAAAAGATTCACTTATGGTTCGGGCCGTCCGACCCTCGACAATGCATAATTTACTTTTATTGTTGGTTCGGGCCGAACGACCCTCGACATTTCCTACGCATATATATATACATATGATATACCACTTGTGACTTGAATTAAATTATCTTAAGGACGTAAATTGTTAAATGATTTCATGGATAATGACTTGATAGATATTTGGGGGAACAATGAAGTAGAAATATGTATTTACTTCCAGTGTTTATTGAATTGCAGTTACTTTTAAAGTTTACTGATTTTATTACCCTCGTGTGCCTTTTGTTGCTGTCATATATTGTTGAATTACATTGTTGGACCCTCGTGAGTGTCAAGTCGACCTCTCGTCACTAACTCTCTGAGGTTAGGCGGGATACTTACTGAGTACACGTTGTTTTCGTACTCATGCTACACTTGCTGTTCATTTTGTTGCACAAGTACTTTCATAGCGATGAGGCTGGTTTGGAGACTTAGGCAAGCTGCATCATCCTGAAGCGATCTGTAACTGGCAGAGTCTTCCTCTATGTATTGTATTTATTTTATTCTAAAGTCCTTGTCCAACTTGTATTTCGGACAAGCTTTGTAGCATTTTGTAAAAAGTCTTAGAAAATGCTCAGATACTTGTGACACCGGGTTCTGAGATGTATTTGGGGTGTATTTTTTAAAGTGGAAAATAGACTGTTGTTTTGTTGTTTTTACTTAAATGGATTTCATCTAGTTATTATGTATTAAAGTGAAAGGTAACGATTTTTAAAATATTGAGACAAGAATTTATTTTAAACTAATTAATGGTTTGCTTGCCTGACAGTGGTGTTAGGCGCCATCACGACCTTATGGATTTTGGGTCGTGACAACAACAATATAGAAGAGTAAAGGTCAACAGGAAGTAACAACATAAAAAAATATGTACACGACATCACCCTTCGTGCTTTACTCTCATCCTTACCAAAAAAAGTACACGACATCACCCTTCGTGCTTTTACTCTTGTGATGACCCAAAAAGGGTTATCTTATGTAAATTTAATTATGAATGTGTTATGAGGTCCCGAAGGCCTCCGTTAATCTCAACTCGATGTGCGTGCGCAGCCCGGGCACGTAGCCGGGAAGCCTTTATGTGGAAACTTGATAAAGAGTTGAATTTATGATAATTAATTGAATAAAGTTGACTTTGGTCAACACTTTTGGAAAATGGACCCGGACCCGTGATCTGGCGGTCCTGGAAGGTCAGTAGGAAAATATGGGTCTTGGGCATATGCCTGGAATCGAATTCCGAGGACCCAAGTCCGAGAAATGAATTTTTGAAGAAAATTGTTTTCTGAAAATAATAAAGGCTTATGAAAATGAACTCGATGTGAAACCTGTGTTGCCGGGCCCGTATTATGGTTCCGAAGCCCGAAACAGGTTCAATATGTGTTATTTAAGTTATATGTGAAACTTGGTAAGACACAGACTTGATTTGACGGGTTTCAGATCAAAATGGGAAATTGAGAGTTAAGGAAGTTTTGAGGATTTTCATAGAATTTGAATCTTTGTTTGGGACGTGATTTTATGTTACCGAGGTCCAAATGAGATTCCGAGACCGGGAATAGTTCCGTTGTGTCATTCATGACTTGTCTGCAAAATTTGGGGTCATTCCGAGTAGAATAGGTAGGTCCGACGCGTTGTTATAGAAATCAAGAACTTAGAAATCCTTAAGTTTGATCCTAGGGGTTTTGAGGGGTGATTTTTAGATTTAGCGTTGTTTTGGGTGTTCCGAAGGCTCGAGCGAGTCCGTATTATTAGTTAGGACTTGTTGGTATATTCAGACGGGGGCTCGGGTGGGCCCAGGTGCCTCCCGGACACCACACGAGGCCAAAAACCAATTGATGATGCAGCTGGTGCACCTGATCTGGTGTGACCGCAGGTGCGGTTGCCTAGCCGCAGGTGCGAGACCGCTCCTGCGGTCCCAGCCTCGCAGTGCGAAGGTTCCGCATATGCGGTTCCTCTTCCGTAGGAGCGGAACCGCAGGTGCGGTCTCCAGCTCCGCAGGTGCAACCCCAGCCCCTCTGTCCCAATTCCGCAGGTGCGAGACTATAGGTGCGGTCCTCGAGCCGCAGGTGCGGAACCCCTGTAGTCCAGGCAGTGAAATTTCATTTAAAACACGGGATTGAGTCATTTCTTCCATTTTCCATATTCTTCCTTGTGTTATTTGAGAGCTTCCAAAAGGGGCCTTCAACCTAGTATTTGAGGTAAGTAAATTCCCTATCTAACACTAGTTTCAAACATTAACTCCTAGTTAAATTCCCTACTAAATTATCCAAAATCATAGAATCAGGTAGTAATTTTAGGGATCTTGAGGATTTTGCGATTTTCCGTTTTAGGCGAAGAATCCAAGTAGAAATCACACATTAATGATCCTTAGGCTATGGGTGAGTGATCCCTTCGAGAATTTTCGGAATTTGAACATGCGGAACCGGGGTTGGAATTTGGGAATTCTTCAAGAATAGCGATTTTATTGAATAACTGGGATAATTTCCCGCATTGTGCATGCATTGATGTTATTGTATACCTTTTTGGCTAGTTGCGAGTCCTCGGGTGTAGAGTTCGGAGTTTCGGGCACAATTGTGGTCCGAGGGGTAGATTGGACACGAGGTGAGTCTCCTTTCTAACCTTGTAAGAGGGAATTGTCCCCATAGGTGATTATATGCTATGTGTAAATTGTTTGGGGGCTACTTACGCACCAAGTGACGAGAGTCCGTACGTAGCGGCTATCATTGTTATGTCCGGGCAGCTAGGCCCACATCAGTCTTATATGCTTCCTCGTAATGTCTTATATGCTACCTCGTAATGTCTTATATTCTTCCTCGTAATGCCTTATATGCTTCCTCGTAATGACTTATATGCTTCCTTGTAATGCCTTATATGATACATTGTGACGCCATATATACTATGAGATCATGTTTTTTAAAGTATTGTTCCTCTGAGGCTTTATGGAAATTGTTGAGTTGAAAGGAATTTGTCATGGAAAGTAAGTATTATAATATATATTGGGATCGGGCCGTATGCCACGACGAGTTTGAGAGTGATTATACCTATATTGGGATCGGGTCGTACGCCACGGCGGGTTTGAGAGTGATTATGCCTATATGGGATCGGGCCGTATGCCACGACGAGTTTGAGAGTGATTATACCTATATTGGGATCGGGTCGTACGCCACGGCGGGTTTGAGAGTGATTATGCCTATATGGGATCGGGCCGTATGCCACGTCGGAGTGAGAGGTACTTGTATACGTATATGGGATCGGGCCGTACGCCACAGCGGGTTTAGAAGGTACCTATGGGAGCGGGCCGTATGCCACGGCGGATCTAAGACTTGGTGATTATTGGTTCGTTTCGGTGGTCCTACCCTTGAAAGCGCATTATAGCTTAATTCAGTAGTTGTTTGGATTTCTGCTCTTGATATGTACTTGTTCCTTATTTCCTGACATGCCTACTGTATTTCATTATATTCTATCATATGTTATTACTGTTGGACCTTAGTGAGTATCGAGTCGATCTCTCGTCACTACTTCTTCGAGATTAGACGGGATACTCACTGGGTACATATTTATTTTAATATGTACTCATGCTGCACTTCTGTACTTAACTGTACAAGTACTGAGGTCGGTGCTTCTGGTTATTGTACCGGAGATAGATCCTAAGCTAGTGGACTTGACTTCACGGTGAGCTGCTTCCTCTGGCGATCCCCAGCAGCACCATGGAGTTTCATTTACTTTTGTTATTTTCCCCGTCTATTTCATCCAGACTGTGGCTTTGTATATATTATTATCCTTTGTATATTCCGTTAGCATGCCCATGACACTCGTGACACTAGTTCCTGGCACACATAGTGTATATTTTGGGATTGGGGTTGTATAGGCATACATATGCTTTATTTTGGCCATGTATTGTTATGATTTTATTTTATATCAAGCTATCATCATGTTTAATCATTTTAAATTGGTAAAAATTTACTTGTTTAATCAAATGGGAAGGGTAACACTTAGTGTAATTCATACTTGCTTGCCGAACTCCGTCGTTGGGCGCCATCACGACCTAGATTAGGATTCTGGGTCGTGACAGCTCTCGTCCTCACAATACAATAAATAAATAAAAGGGCACAACATGTTCCTTCGTGCTTTTAATGTAAAATCATGGCACGGCATCACCCTTCGTGCTTTTACTCTCTTCCTCACAATGCAATGAATGAAATGAATACACGGCATCACCCTTCGTACTTTACACTCTTCCTCACCCAATCAACATCAAACAACAACTTGGCAAGGAAATCAACAGTAGAAAGTACAATTCGTAACCACCCAGCAAGGGGATAACAACCAAAAATAATACCGCCCGGCAAGGAACTCAGCTATAACCAATCCCATACGAGTATATAACTTAGTAAAATCAATCCTTAACTGAAACAACTTATCACAAATCCTTAATCAAGTATTCTCAGCAAATGAACAACTTCCAAAATGAATCTACTCCATAACACAATGAATATCGAAGCAATAACATGTAATACACCAAAACCGACTCACGGGCATGCTTGACAAACAATGTATAGGTACTCGTCACCTCACCTATACATTGAACATGATAGAAATAAGTAGCACATAGGACTCAACACCTATTCCCTCAAGCTAAAGTTAGGCCAAACACTTACCTCTGCTCCAAGAATGCCAATCAAGCCTCTAACACCGCTTTTCCTCTCGAACTCGACTCCGAAACGATCGTATCTAGACATAATTGACTCAATAACATCAATAATTACTCAATAATTCAATTCCAAAGCCTAATTATAGAATTCCCAACATTCTTCCAAAAATTCCAAAATTCGACCCCGGGCCTGCTTGGTCCAAACACGAGGTTCGGACCAAAACCCGAATACCCATTACCCCACGAGCCCGAATATACAATTTATTTTGAAATCCGACCCAAAACAAGGTTGAATTCCCAAAAATTCAAAAAGCCCTAACTTTACCCAACACCCCAATTTCTACCCTTTAATCCCATTACTTTAGGCCTAGAATCTAATAATTGATGATGAAAATGGAAGAAAATGGAATTGAGATCACTTACCTATGAAGTTATGGTGGAAGAATTGCTCCAAAATCTCCTAAGAGGGTTGGGGAAGATGAAGTTTGAGAAAAATGGGGTAAATCCCGTAATGGGTTCTGTTTTGGGTATTTAAAAATAACTTGGCGATTTTGTACTATGCGATCGCAGGGCTAAGGGTGCGATCGCATAGTGGAATTGGGCTTAAGTTGTGCGGTCGCAGATGAGAAGGTGCGATCGCACAGGGTTATGGACCCCCACCCTTTGCGATCGCAGATGACATTGTGCAGTCGCACAGGCCACTGCCCTCCCCCCAGACTACCACTACGCTATGCGATCGCGAAGCTCACTATGCGATCGCATAGTGTCACAGATTAACTCCCTCAGCACAAAGCTATGCGATCGCGGAAGGAACTATGCGATCGCATAGAGTAAAACACCAGACACTAGAAAAAATCATTTTACACCAGATTTTCTAAGGCTTTTGCACCCCGGCACCTACCCGAAACTCACCCGAGCCCTCGGGGCTCAAAACCAAATATACACACGACTTCAAAAACATCCTACAGACTTATTCGAGTAATTAAACCACCAAAATAACATCATAAACATCAAATTAAACCTCAAAATCCATAGAAAATTCTCAAAACTTCATAACTTCCAAATTCTCCATTTTTAGTCCGAATCACGTCAAACTACGTCTGTTTCTTACCAAATTTCATAGATAACACGTAATAAACATATTGAACCTGTTCCGGGCTTCGGAACCATAACACGGGCCCGATAACACAGGTTTCACATCAATTCTCATTTGCAAAAGCCTTTATATTTTTCAGAAAATAATTTTCTTTAACAATTCATTTCTCGAACTTGGGACCTCGGAATTCGATTCCGGGCATACGCCCAAGTCCCATATTCTCCTACGGACCCTCCGGAACCATTTACCAAAGTCAACTTTATTCAATAAATTATCATAAATCCAATATTTATTCAATTTTTCACATAAAGGCTTCCCGGCTACGCGTCGGGCTGCGCACCGCACATCGAGGTGAGATAAATGGAGGCTTTCAGGGCCTCGGAACACAGATTAAGTTAAATTTACACAGGATGACCTTTTGGGTCATCACAGTTTTCAACTTGTTGAACTCACGACGCAACACACTTTGTTCAACTATTACTCTTTCCATAAGAGAAAGAAGACTCTTCAGGTCGTTTTGCAGCTTGGCATAGTCGTCCCAGATGGGAAACTTAAAACAATCAAACTGGTTGACAACCTTGTCAAATGAGCTTGGATAACCTTGAAAACTACGTTCAAGGTAAATTCTGTGCTGGAATGATTCAACGGCAATAAACTTTGGTCTGATTCTTTCCCAATCAACCTTTATTTGATCCCACTTTTACATAAGGTTATACATTGGTACGTTATTATTCCAATCAGACTTCAAACTATCCCACTTCTGCATAATTTCTTCCATTGAAAGCTTCCTACTTCTGCTTGCACCTGACATTCTTTCTTCAAAAAAAGATAAAAGACTAAGGATGAATATACATTTAAAGAAGTATGATAGAAGTCTGGATAACTATGAAATTTTCAAGTGAAGAGATTATTAATATAGCCAAAGAGTGCACCTAATCAATTTATTATCTATAAATGTAAAAGTAACTTTTCAGGTCTGTTTTACTGTTTTACGTTCAAAGAAATTCAATGTGAAAGATAAGTAGGTGGTAAAACAAGTAACTGATAAATGTTACTTCAGCCTGTCCACAGTTTTTGTACAGTAATAAAATAACTTCTGTCTCATAAATTTTCAGACAATAAATGTAAATGTAAGATAAGTAGGTGATAAAAGACAAAAAGTAGCTAGTAAATGCGAAAAAGATAAGTATCAATTAAAAAGAAATACTGGAGTTTAGTCGTCATGAGCTTATGAAAAACTTCAGCACAAGATGCTGAAGTAAATTAGTTCATTTGTAAACACTTCAGCACCTTACGTGCTGAACTGTATTCTATAGTTTAGTCGTTATGAGCTTTATGAAAAACTTCAGCACAAGATGCTGAAGTAAATTAGTTCATTTTCAAATACTTCAGCTACAAGTGTGCTGAAGTTGTTATCACTGGAGTTTAGTTGTCATAAGCTTTATGAAAAACTTCAACACAAGATGCTGAACTAAGTTAGTTCATTTGTAAACACGTCAGCACCCTACGTGCTGAAGTTTTTATCACTGTATTCTATAGTTTAGTCGTTATGAGCTTTATGAAAAACTTCAACACAAGATGCTGAACTAAGTTAGTTCATTTGTAAACACGTCAGCACCCTACGTGCTGAAGTTTTTATCACTGTATTCTATAGTTTAGTCGTCATGAGCTTTATGAAAAACATCAGCACAAGATGCTGAAGTAAAATAGTTCATTTGTAAACACTTCAGCACCCTACGTGCTGAACTGTATTCTATAGTTTTTCATTCTATACCTTTATGAAAAACTTCAGCACAAGATGCTGAAGTAAATTAGTTCATTTTTAAATACTTCAGCTACCAGTGAGCTGAAGTTGTTATCTCTGGATTCGATAGTTTTATAAGTTAATTCTTAAAAAGTTCCGCACTCCATATGCTGCACTTTTTGTCCCTGGATTCTATAGTCAATTAGTTCATCTGAAAAAACTTCAGCATATTGTTACGAATTTTAACCTAAGACAAAATAGACAAATGTATTTGATAATGCAAACAGAAGAAAAATTTAAAAGACAGAGATCACATTATTCACACAATTAATTTTATTTTCACTACCAATTACAATCAACAACAACAACAACAAACCCAGTTTATAGAAGGCTACATGGTAGGCGGATAAGGCGAATGAAGAGGAATAGGTGCTACTGATGGAGAGTCATCTAAGGTTCGAAGATCCCCGAGGGGAATGAATATCTCCATGACTAAAAAATTGTAGACATGACACATTCTTTTCTTCTGCTGGACAACCTTGTCAAATGAGCTTGCATAACCTTCACAACTACGTTCAAGGTTAAGCCTGTGCTGGAATGACTCATCCACAATAAACTTTGGTCTGATTCTTTCCCATTAAGCCTTTATTTAATCCCACTTATGCATAAGATTACACATTGGTACGTTACTATTCCAATCAGACTTCAAACTCTCCATTTAAAGCTTCCTACTTCCGCTTGCACCAGACATTCTTTCTTTAAAAAAAGCTAAAAGGCTAAGGATGAATATAAATTTAAATAAATATGATAGAAGTATATCGATGACTATGAAATTATCAAGTGAATAGATTGTAAATATAGCCAAAGAGTGCATCTAATCAATTTATTATCAATGAATGTAAACGTATCTTTTGAGATCTGTTTTACTGTTTTACGTTCAGAAAAATACAATATGACAAGATATGTAGGTGGTAAAACAAGTAGGTGGTTAATGTTGCTTCAGCCTCATAAATTTTCAGATAATAAATGTAAATGTAAGATAAGATAAATGTAAATTTTCAGCCTCTATAGTTTAGTCGTCATGAGCTTTATGAAACACTTCAGCATCTTATGCTGAAGTAATTTAGTTCATTTTAAAAATACTTCAGCTCCCAGTGTGCTGGAGTTTTTATCCCTGGATTCGATAGTTTAGTCGTCATGAGCTTTATGAAAAACTTCAGCATCTTATGCTGAAGTAAATTAGTTCATTTGTAAACACTTCAGCACCTAATGTGCTGAAGTTGTTATTACTGGATTCTATAGTTTAGTCGTCATGAGCTTTATGAAAAACTTCAGCATCTTATGCTGAAGTAATTTAGTTCATTTTTAAAATACTTCAACTCCCAGTGTGCTGAAGTTGTTATTACTGGATTCAATAGTTTAGTCGTCATCAGCTTTATGAAAAACTTTAGCATCTTATGCTGAAGTAAATTAGTTCATTTGTAAACACTTCAGCACCTATTGTGATGAAGTTGTTATTACTGGATTCTATAGTTTAGTCGTCATAAGCTTTATGGAAAACTTCAGCATCTTATGCTGAAGTAATTTAGTTCATTTTTAAAATACTTCAGCTCCCAGTGTGCTGAAGTTTTTATCCCTGTATTCGATAGTTTAGTCGTCATGCTTTATGAAAAACTTCAGCATCTTATGCTGAAGTAAATTAGTTCATTTGTAAACACTTCAACACCTACTGTGCTGAAATTGTTATTACTGGATTCTATAATTAATTAGTTCATTTGTAAAAACTTCAGCATAGTGTTACGAGTTTTTATCTAAAATAAAATAGACAATCATATTTGATAATGCGAATAGAAGAAAAATTTAAAAGACAGAGAATACATAATTCACACAAATTAATATATATTAACAAAATCCAAATTTTGTTCACTTACATCCTTGAAAAAAAAGAAAAAAAATATTTTTCATTTACAAGTTATTCTCTATTCAAAGAAATTCACATAAAGTCTCTTTATATTCTCCATAGTCATATCCTACTTGCCCTTCTGTACTTTCATAATTTCTATCTTGTTTCCACCTTCCATGATCACAAAGATTTTTTTAGAAAATGCCGTCTTCTTTCATAAGAGAAAACAAGAAAATGTTGGCAAAGACATGCCTAAATGGTTTGCATCTAGGAATTCGTGGGAAGCAAAGATAATGAAGGAGACGTCAAGAAACTTCATGTATGAAGGAGACTGGCCACATCTTGTGGTGCATCACAAATATCCCAGAACTTGAGTTTGTCATGCACAACAATCTGTGGCTACTCTCCTTCACATAAAATTTTTGGACGTCTCCTTCATTATCTTTGCTTCCCCAAGAATTCCCTGCTACACCCAATAAGCATGTCTTTGTCAACACTTTCTTGTTTATCTTTGAATATAAATTTAAAGAAATATGATAGGATTCTGTGGATGACTATGAAATTTTCAAGTGAAGAGATTGTTTATATAGCCAAAGAGTGCACCTAATCGATTTAATATCTATAAATATAAAAGTAACTTTTCAGGTCTGTTTAATGCTTTACGTTCAAAGAAATTGAATGTTATAAGATAGGTAGGTGGTAGGTGAAACTAATAAATGTAAAAAATATAAGTATCAAGTTAAAAAAATACAGCTTTATGAAAAACTTCAGCACAAGATGCTGAAGTAAATTAGTTCATTTGTAAAATCTTCAGCACCTCATATGCTGAAGTTTTGTCCTGAATTCTATAGTTTTGTCATGAGCTTTTTCAAAAACTTCAGCACAAGAAGCTGAATTTAATTAGTTCATTTGTAAAACCTTCAGCTCTCTATGCTGAAGTTTTGTCCTGTATTCAATAGTTTATCAGAAAAAGCTTTTTGAAAAACCTTCAGCACAAGACAAGCTGAAGTTTTTTAGTAAGGTTGTAAAAACTTCAGCACAAGACAACTGAAGTTTTTTTTCCTGGATTCATTAGTTTACTTCATGCTGAAGTTTAGCATGCTGAATTTCATCAAAAATATACTAAAATTCATGATAAAAGAGACAAAACGTATTAGTTTTGACTTATATCCTTTAAAAAAAGAATTTTTTTTTCATTAACAATTTATACTCTATTAAAAAAATTCACACATAGTATCTTCATATTCTTCATAGTCATCTCCTAATATCTCTTCTGGAGTATCATAGCCGCTTTCCTTTTTCCACATTGCATGAGCCCACAGATTTGCAGCCAATTCTCTCCTGAATATCAATGCCTCACTTTGATTGAAATGCATGACATCTTCTCTCTTCAACCGCATATCCATGAACTTAAGAGTATATATACCACAATCAACACTACAAAAACACATGAAACAAGAATTGAAGAATAATTAACATAAGAAGAAAAAATAATAAACATAAGATGCATCGTTAAAAGATATGCCAAACACGTACTTGTTAACCTATAGGGGTGTCTTCATCCAGATAATTTGAAATTTATCCACACAATTTTCTACCCAACTTTTCTTGTGTGACTCAAAGTCCAAGCATTTGAGACAGTGTGTGTGATGACCCAAAAGGTCATCCTAAGTAATTCCAACTAAATATGTGTTCCGAAGCCCAAAAGCCTCCGTTAATCTCACTTCGATATGTGTGCGCAGCCCGGGCAGGTAGCCGAGAAGCTTCCATGTGAAAATTTGATAAAAATGGAATTTTTGAATTGAATAATTGAATAAAGTTGACTTTGGTCAACGTTTTTGGTAAACGGACCTGGACCCGTGATGTGACGGTCCCGGAGGGTCCGTAGGAAAATATGGGACTTGGACATATGCCCGGAATCGGATTCCGAGGTCCCAAGCCCGAGAAATAAATTTTTAAAGAAAATTATTTTCTGGAAATAATAAAGGATTTCGAAAATGAGTAATTATGTGAAAGTCGTGTTATCGGGCTCGTATTACGGTTTCGGAGCCCAGAACAGGTTTATTATATGTTATTCGTCCTATCTGTGAAATTTGGTGTAAAACGGATTTGATTTGACGGGTTTCGGATCAAAATGAGAGATTTGGAGTTAGTAAAGTTTTGAGGATGTTCATAAAACTTGAAATTTGGTTAGGAATGTGATTTTATGCTATCGAGGTCCGAATGCAATTTCGAGGCCGGGAATAGTTCCGCTATGTTATTTATGACTTGTCTGCAAAATTTGAAGTCGTTCCGAGTTGTATGGGTCGGTTCGGCGCATCGTTATAGAATTCTAGAATTTCAAAGTTCTTAAGTTTTGAGTTCAGGGGTTTTGGAGGGTGATTTTGAGTTTTAGCGTTGTGTTGAGTGTTCCGTGGGCTCGAGCAAGTCCGTTTAATGACTTGGGACTTGTTGGTATATTTGGACGGGGGCTCGGGTGGGCCCAGGTGCCTCCCGGACCCCGCACAAGGCAAAAAACCAGCAAAAATCAGTGCTGGTGCACATCAGCTGGTGTGACCACAGGTGCGGCTGCCCAGCCGCAGTTGCGGGACCGCACCCGCGGTCCAGTCCTTCGCAGGTGCGACCTCTTCCGCAGGAGCGATCCAAACTCCGCAGGAGCGGGACCGCTGGTGCGGCTCCACACTCCGCAGGTGCGGAAACCCCTGTTGGCAGCCCTCTTAAATGTCCAAAATTTCGGGTCTTCTTCATTTTATCCACCATCAACCTCCATTAGAGAGCATCCAAGTTTGGGCAGCACCTCCCACGACCACCCACTGTAAGAGGTAAGTTAAACCCCATAAACTTCTAGTTTTAACATTAATTCCTAGTTAAATTCACTACTAAATCATCTAAAAATCATAGAATTAGGTAGTAATTTTAGGAAACTTGAGGATTTTGTGACTTTCCATGTTAGGCCATGAATTCTTGTATAAATCACATAACTTCGATACTTAGACTCCGGGTAATTGATTCCTTCATGAATTTTCGAAAATCTGAACGTGTGGGCCCGAGGTCGAATTTTAGTATTCTTGGTAAAATAGTAGGAAATGTATAATTAGGCTTGAGAATTGGCTTATTGAGTACTTATTGATGTTAATAAATCCAATATGTCTAGATATTACCGATTCGGAGTTGGATTCGAGAGGGAAGGCTGTGATTGAGGCTTGACTTGCATTTTTGGAGCCGAGGTAAGTTTTTGGCCTAACCTCAGTTTCAGGGATTAGGTGTAGAGTCTTATTTGCTATGTGTAACTCATGTCCAACGTATAGGCGTGGTGACGAGTGCCTATATGTTGCGGTCAAGCATGCCCGTGAGTCAATTGTGATGAAACTTACTGTGTTCTTAATATTCCCGTATTATGAGTAATTGGTGAATTAGTAGTGATACCTTGATGTTGTTTCATGACGTGGGGAGTTATTGAGTTATTTGTTTCAGTTGAGGCTTACACTGTGAAATTGTATTTCTGATGCGAGGTTGGTTATAGCTGAGACCCTGGTTGGGAATTTGTTGAGTTTGTGATTGATGATTTCTCCTTGCCGGGACAATAGAATTTTATTGAGCATTTCCATGCACTTGAGACTTCTAAATGTTGACTTTCACATTATATTGTTGTTTTGTTTATTATTTGTCGCACGAGGGGACATGCCGTGCCGACTGTTTGTTATTTATCACATGAGGGGACATGCCGTGTTGATCACTGATTATTATATATGCACGAGGGGACATTCCGTGCCAAGTGATTGTAAGGTTATGCACGAGGGGGCATTCCGTGCCGAGTGTTATTATATACGCACGAGGGGACATTCTGTGCCGAGTGTTATTATATACGCACGAGGGGACGTTCCGTGCCGAGTGATTGTGAGGGGACATTTTGTGCCGAGTGTTATTATATACGCACGAGGGGACATTCTGTGCCGAGTGATTGTGAGGTTATACACGAGGGAACATTCCGTGCCGAATGTTTATCTGTTTGAGAAGTTAAATTCCTGCCTTTATCTTTACATTTCAGTTATTACCTTGTTCTACCGTGCTAGCATTTTGTTGCCCCTTTTACCCTCAGCATGTTCTCCCCGTATCTGTCTTACTTGCCTATTTCCGTCGACATTTTCCCTGTTATTATATAGAATTGCACAGGTACATATATTGTTGTCGGTCCTAGCCTCGTCACTACTTCGCCGAGGTTAGGCTCGGCACTTACTCAGTACATGGGGTCGGTTGTACTGATGCTACACCTGCACTTCTTTATGTTGTGCAGACTACGCAGCCGGACCCGGTGATCACTGACGGTCGGAGCATCTCATCAGTTCATACAGGAGACATCGAGGTAGACCCGCAGACGTTCGTGGGCCTTGGCGTCACCTTCTACTCTTCACTTTCAGCTCTGTCTTACTTTATATTTCAAAGACAGTCCTATGTACTTATTTTCAGACCTTTGTTTTTAGTAATCTCTTAGACAGTTCGTGAGTATGTGACACCAGTTCTGGGATTTGTATATGGGTTTTATTTCGAAATTGCTATGTTATATTTTGGTTATTTGTTAACCTTCACATTGCGGACCATCGATGCCTTAGTTATCTTGTTCGTTTTAGTTGTTAATGAGTTTTATTTAGTTCAAACGTTGGCTTGTCTAGCGGGTTCGCCGTTAGTCGCAGTCATGGCCCGAAGGTGGGATTTCGGGTCGTGACAAGTTGGTATCAGAGCCCTAGGTTTCTTAGGTCTCATAACTCACGGACAAACTTGGTAGAGTCTAAGGGATCAATACGGAGACATATGTACTTATCCCCCAGAGGCTGCAAAGTTAGGAATAACTTCACATCTTCCATTCTTTGTCGTGCCAATTGAATTCTGAATACTAACTGAATCTCTATTTTACTCTTTCGCAGATGGCGAGAACGCGCGCTTCTTCATCGACCGACCAGCAGCCTGATCCTCCTATTGCAGCGCCTACGAGGGGCCGAGGCCGTGCTAGAGGCCGAGGCAGAGCTAGAGCAGCATCTCCAATAGAGGACCCACAGGTAGACTTTGCCGGTGAGGTTCCTACTCCGACAGTCCCAGTTTGACCGACTCAGGTCCCAGAGGGGTTCATTGCCACCCCAGTGCTTCAGGACGCGCTAGTCCACTTGGTGGGACTCATGGAGAGTGTGGCTCAGGCCGGTCTCCTTCCTACTGCACCATCTGGATCTCAGGCTGGGGGAGGGACCCAGACTCCTGCTATTCATACGCCAGAGCAGTTTGCCACTCAGTTCCAGACTTTGGCACCTCAATGGCCGGCGTAGTTCAGTCGGGTATTGTGGCACCCACAGTTGAGGGAGCAGCCATGTCAGCAGACGCTCTGTGGAGGTTTGATCGGTTCACCAAGTTATTCACTACTACATTTACTGGTACACCATCAGAGGATCCCCAGGATTATTTAGACAGTTGTCATGAGGTCCTTCGGAACATGGGCATTGTGGAGTCCAATGGAGTTGATTTTGCTACATTCTGTCTTGCTGGCACCGCTAAGACTTGGTGGAGAGATTACTGCTTGACCAGACCAGCTTGGTCTGCACCTCTGAGTTGGGGTCAGTTCTCCGAGTTGTTCTTGGGGAGGTTCCTCCCAGTTACTTAGAGAGAGGATCTTCGGAGGCAGTTTGAGCATCTACAGCAGGGCTCCTTGTCCGTCACTCAGTACGAGACCAGGTTCATTACGCTGGCTAGGCATGCCATTATGATACTCCCCACTGATCGGGAGAGGGTTCGAAGGTTTATTGAGGGTCTAGCTCAGCCCATCAGGCTTCAGATGGCAGAGAGACGGGTACCGATATCTCCTTTCAGGATGCAGCCGATGTGTCTAGGCGCATTGAGATGGTATTATCCCAGGGTGGTGGACAGGGGTCTGACAAGAGACCTCGTCATTTTGTCCAATTCAGTGGTGCCTCATCTGGAGGCAGATATCCCTTTGGCATAGGTCATCCTCCTAGGCCTTATCAGTCGGCACTCCAGGTATCCCGCAGTG